>JAVYIG010006366.1:0-119122 GCA_035222895.1 Strongylocentrotus droebachiensis
AATACCTTTAAGCCACAGATCACGACGCTGTAAACCACGTTTTTTGTTTGTTTTAAGACGGCGTAAATGTAAAAGCTTCATATTTCTGTAAATAACATAGAGCTCACTGCATATGCATAGGAACTTTGTTGCGCCCAGTTGCAATTCATTTACACATTATAAAAATGGCGCCGCGGTTGACCGCTTCATATGTGGACTTCCCTTAACATTACCATATATTGTCCCATTATCATAAACACTATATCAAAGTGCAGTACAAGTGATTTTCAGCAAGATTGGGTAAGTTTATTTTCAGTTTGATCACACCAAAAGCTCACAGTATGCATCAATTCCTATCTACTATTTCACATGGTTACTTGCTTTTTGGACAATTCCTAAACTCTTCCTCCAGAAATCTCTTGTTTGATCGGGTGCAAATCTTTTTTTCCTGCAATAATAATAATTACAGTGCTTATATAGCACCTAACACTTACTTTGTCAGAAGTCTCCAAGCCGCTACAATAATGCAGCATAAATACCCTGGCTTTAGCAGTGCAGCTGTTACGCGTGCTGCGTTTCAAGAAAAAAAATTCCTACCATGTACCCATTTCACCTGGGTGGAGTGTGGCAAATGTAGATCAATGTCTTGCCAAAAGAAATTTTTACCGTCTCTAATCTTCTTAAACTGATGCTTTGATTTTTAAAGTTGCGTATACAGGGTCACATGCTGGAAAAGATTTTGCCAGTTTTGAAATAATGAATGGACATTTTTGTTAAAGGTTAATGAAGGTTGAAAACGTACTGTACAATCAGTGATAATTATTTGTGTAAAAATAGTAATACATAGACCTATAATCAGGGGCGTCGCTAGACCTTTTTCAGTGGGGGGGTGTAGAGGCTTACGATTACCGACAAAACTAGCCACCAATTACCGACAAAATTAAATGTCCAATATCGAAAAATTCAACCCTATAAACCTATGGCCGAAGGCTAAATTGTTTTTCCTATGGACTATCTCTTGTACTTGCATATGCGCAAAATGGTCATTTTCCTCGACGACATAAATATACGAATTATTTCTTCAATTTAGTCAGCATCATAGCTATTTTTTTTAATGCAGGCACGGAGCTGGGATCTTATTTTAGGGAGGGGCGGTAGTGAGCAAGAGGATCACTTAAAATCGCGCTCATTAAGGGGATGTGAGTGATGGGCCTCCCGCGCGAAGCGCGGAAGCTTAGACGTTTCCTTAAATTATTAGGAAAAGAAGACGATTAATTGTACCGTTTTCGACTGATAATCCTTGGCTGAATGAAGTTTCCCCCCCCCCCTCCCGCGCGAAAGCTTTGACGTTTTATTAAATTATGAGAAAAAGCAGACGATTCGGTGTACTGTTCTCGACTCTTAATCCTTATCTGAATGAAGCTTCCCCCTCCCGCGCGAAGCGCGGAAGTTTAAACGTTTCATTAAATTAATAGAGAAAGAAGACGATTCGTCATACCGTTTTCGACTCTTTATAAGGCCTATTCATCTGAATTCAGTTTCCCTCTCTTGCGCGAAGCGCGAAAGCGTTGACGTTTCCTCATATCATTAGAGAAAGAACACGATTCGTTGTTCCGTTTTCGACTCTGAATAAGCCCTATTAATTTTGTCTGAATTCAGTTTCCCCCTCTCGCGCGAAGTGCGGAAGCTTTGACGTTTCCTTAAATTATTAGAGAAAGAACACGATTCGTTGTTCCGTTTTCGACTCTGAATAAGCCCTATTAATTTTGTCTGAATTCAGTTTCCCCTCTCTCGCGCGAAGCGCGAAAGCTTTATCGTTTCCTCAAATTATTAGAGAAAGAACACGGTTCGTTGTACCGTTTTTTACTCTAAATAAGCCGTATTCATCTCAATTCATTTTCCCCCTCTCGCGCAAAGCGCGAAAACTTTGACGTTTCCTCAAATTATTAGAGAAAAAACACGATATGTTGTACCGTTTTCGACTCTAAATAAGCCCTATTAATTTTGTCTGAATTCAGTTTCTCCCTCTCGCTTTGACGTTTCCTCAAATTACAAGAGAAAGAACACGATTCGTCGTTCCGTTCTCGAGTCGTCTAAATGAAGTTTTCCCCCTATATTTTTCCCCAATATTTTTGGCGTTTGATCACAATATATAGAAAGGAAGACGATTCCTCGTGCCGTTTTCGAATCTTATTAAGCCCTATTCATCTGAATTCAGTTTCCCCCTCTCGCGCGAAGCGCGAAAGCTTTGACGTTTCCTCAAATTATGAGATAAAGAACACGATTCGTTGTACAGTTTTCGACTTTTAATAAGCCCTATTTGTCTGAATTCAGTTTCCAACTTTCGCGCGAAGCGCGGAAGCTTTGACGTTTCCTTAAATTATTAGAGATAAAAGACGATTCGTTGTACCGTTTTCGACTTTTAATAAGCCCTATTTGTCTGAATTCAGTTTCCCACTTTCGCGCGAAGCGCGGAAGCTTTGACGTTTCCTTAAATTATTAGAGATAGAAGACGATTCGCTGTACCGTTGTTGACTCTTAAACTTTGTTTGAATTTAGTTTCCCCGAAATTTGTCAACCTCTGAGTTCTTTAGCTGAACTTATAGGAAAGTGAAACTTCGAGAAAATACAAGTATTGTAGTTGTAGTCACTCTCGAAATGGTCACAGCGGATAAGAAGTCACAGTTCGTAGGGAAAAAAACTTGTCGGCCGACCGACAATATACATCTCACCGACTTCAAACTTCTGCATTGATAGTACACGAGGATCGAGCAAAAATACCTACACAGCTGACCCAACGGAATTTTTTGGCGTTTCATCACAATATATAGAAAGGAAGACGATTCCTCGTACTTTTTTCGAATCTTATTAAGCCCTATTCATCTGAATTCAGTTTCCCCCTCTCGCGCGAAGCGCGAAAGCCTTGCCGTTTCCTCAAATTATTAGAGAAAGAACCCGATTCGTTGTTCCGTTTTCGACTTTTAATAAGCCCTATTTGTCTGAATTCAGTTTCCCACTTTGGCGCGAAGCTTTGACGTTTCCTTAAATTATTAGAGATAGAAGACGATTCGTTGTACCGTTCTCGACTTGTCTAAATAAAGTTTCACCTTCCGCGCGAAGCGCGGAATTTTTGGCCTTTCATCACAGTATAAAGAAAGGAAGACGATTCATCGTACCGTTGTTGACTCCTAAACTTTGTTTGAATTTAGTTTCCCCGAAAATTTTCAACCTCTGATTTCTTTAGCTGAACTCTTTAGCTGAAAATACAAGTATTGTAGTTGAAGTCACTCTCGAAATGGTCACAGCGGATATGAAGTCACAGTTCGTAGGGAAAAAAACTTGTCGGCCGACCGACAATATACATCTCACCGACTTCAAACTTCTGCATTGATATAGTACAAAGGGATCGAGCAAGAATACCGACACAGCTGACCCGACACAGCAACATATTTACCCGTGTCTTTCTTGCTCCCTCGACGAGACGACTCCACCCAACAACCCCTTCTCTCTTTTACTCCCACTCCTCCTCTCTCAGACTCTTATCTCCCCTCTCTCTCCTCTCTTTCATCCCCCGTTTTTTTTTTTTCCCTTTCACTCTTTTTTCTTCTTTTTCCTTTTCTTTCTTTTCTTTCTTTTCCTTTCTTTCCTCCTCCTCCCTCTTTTTCTTTTTTCTCTTTCTTTCTTCTCTTTTCTTTCCTTTCTTTTCCTTTCTTTCCTTTCTTTTCCTTTCTTTCTTTTCTTTTCCTTTTCTTTTTTTCTTTTCTTTTCCTTTTCTTTTTTTCTTTTCTTTCCCTTTCCCTCTTTTTTTTTCCCTCTCTTTTTTTTCCCCTCCCTTTTTTTTCCCTCTCTTTTTTCCCTCTTTTTTTCCCTCCCCCTTTTCTCTTTTTCCCGACGGCATCGCAATTTTACCGACAAAATCCTGACAGGTGGGGGGGTGTCGCACCCCCCACACCCCCCCCCCCCTTTGGCGACGCCCCTGCCTATAATAGTCTGTACATGATCTCAAAAAGACTTTATTTATATGGGTACTCAGAGCATCCCTTCTCCATAACGTTATGCATTCAATTCATGTTGGACCTGCTACAGGTGGGTCAGGTCATAATGGCGTGGTCATTCGAGAGGCCAATTGGGCCAACATCCAGCGCAGTGCCATAGCAGTTCGTTGGGAAGCTGGGGGAGCTTATGAATACCGCGTGGGGCATGATGGGAAAGTCGACATCAAGTGCCTCAAGGCAACATCCGGGTACGCTTATTACAAGGACCATCTGCCAAAATTTGGTAAGTTAAACTATGTAAAATACATGCCAGGGAATCTTTATATATTGTAAAAGTTGAATATTCATCATCTGTAATGTCTACATAATTATAACAGAGAGCATGACATATATGTTATCTTTTGATTGTCTCCACAAATTAAGTTGTGCGGGTAAAACTTTTCTCATTGGTGCTTGCATAGATGCATGTCTTCCTTAACTGCATGCAGACATAGCCGGCTTTGAGCATACAATAACCTGTAAGAATTGTCCTGATTTGGAGGTATTATGACAATTAACATTGTTTTACTTACATAAAAGATAACACAGAGTTCATTCAACAAAATTAATATTGTGAGGGCCAGTAGAGAATTATACGAAACCGGATGAAGGAAATAGCATCAAGGATTAAAACTTGAAGACTGTCTGCTGCCCCCAGCCCTTGAAACTCTGGTATATGTATAATGGGGATTGATTTTTGTTAAAGTGACACTGAACTGATGAACAGACTAGTATAGTGTGAAAGGCTTTACAAATTTTGTGATAGTGTTCATGAGAGTGCTTATGGTGGAAAAGTGTGTATAGCATAGACATGGATTATGGTAATGATCACCAAATAGAAACAGGTATAAATTAGAGAACAGAAAGAGAGACAGAGAGAAATAGAGTGAGAAAGAGAGGAGAAAAAGGTCAGAAGTAGAGGGGTAACTTATTGCTATCATGAACATATTATAGAGATAAAGACGAATGGAGTGTGATATAATTGAGGTTATATTGAGCTAACCTGTTAAAATACAGGGAATTGGAAGATATAACTATAAATGCTTCTTTAAAAAAAAGTTCTTCTTCATTGTAGCGTTATTTCTTTATTACAGGTGAATTCAACGCATTGGAAATTGGTGACCGGGTGATTGTGAAGTTAGATAAGGATGTTCTCAAGCCGCTCCAAGAAAACCATGGAGGCTGGGTGTCGGGAATGGAAAAGGTATGATTGCTCTTCTATAAAAACATATATCACGTGCTATTTCATTTGACATTTCAAACGAGGCGTCACTTTCGATTGAGATATTCATTGCCCTAGTCATGTCCACGAAAGCAATGAACTCACTAGCCAGTAAAGTAACGCAGTATTTGAACAGTCCATTTTGTAATCATTTTGTTTCGATATCTCGTTTAAAGATCACTTGAATACCTGGCGGAGTCTTCCATCCGCATATGGCGCCTCGGTGCAACTGACATAGGGAAAGAAGTTTAAAACTCTACTCTTCCCATTACTATGGCTTCTATCGTTATATCCTCTTGCTTTAACCCTTACTGTACTGGGCTATTTTGAGCACCCACTGACTGGGGGGGGGGGGGGGGCCTGGGAGCCCCCCCCCCCCCCCTATGATCTCGGCCGTCGATTGTCCGATGAACACGAAAATTTGCATGTTTGTATATATCTACGTAAGGAACAAGATGGTATAATTAGTTTTTTCCGAATATGCAAATTTTTGTTGTTGGCCTAATTAATTATGCAAAATGCGCTAATTTTATGCGTTTTACAGAAAACGTGTCAAACTCCACTTTTTGAATGTGATAACTCATTATTCATATGAAACTTCTTTTTTAACACAAAAAAAGTTATTTTAATGTAATTAATAATGATAATTTATGCAAATTTTGATGCGATTTTTTTTTTTTTTTTTTTAATGACATGCGCATACTAATTGTTATGTAACGCCTTACAGGTATATGCGTAAGACTTGAGGGAAAAAAGTTGTGAAACGACAATTCAAAATTCCAAGCGGTTGCGGGGGGGGGGGGCCTCCCAGCCTCCCCCCCCCCCCCCAGTACAGTAAGGGTTAAGAATGCAGTTGGAATCCTACATTCTTTCTCAAATTGTGGGATTTCTAGAGGATGATTATCAGGGTTCTTTTTTTCAATCATGTTCCTTAATATCTTCGTCCATATATCCATAATCCCTTTGTTTTGTAATATTTTAAAATTAAATAGAACAAAAAAGTAACAAGTAGAATCAGTCATTATATAAGAATCTTTACTCCTTCTTGGAAGCGTCAAGTCTGTAGGTCGTGTCAGTTAACGTAATACATTTGTTTACTACCGTAACCACAAGGTAAAATACATATATTAATGACACCTGAAAAACCAATATTTGACTTTTAATTAGAACAACGATATCGTGGATTCAGAGCCATAAGGGTGTTCACTCTGTGTTGAAGTATATGCATTCCCGGCTACAATTAAACAGACAATCTTCTTTATAAAATTGACTTTCTTTCACACCGTCCCAATATAACAATAGTCTGCATGCACTCACAAAACATACTGTATCGAACCATTACGTGTTCTCGCTCTCTTGCTCTCTCTATCTCTCTTTCTCTCTCTTTCTCTCTCTTTCTCTGCTTGTTTTCCTAGTTCATAGGAAAGGTAGGCCGGTTGGCGAGTCTCACGGCAAACAGTGACGTCAGGATCAAGTACCCGAATGGACAGACGTTGATCTTTAACGCTGTTGCAGTCACTAAGGTACAAACTTGTTTTTTAAAATCTCTAGTAGGCTACCTGAAAACATGAAAACAGTTTATTCCCATTAAATGGCGTGTTAATTTGATTGCGTTATACTTGTAGAAGTAGTAATAGTAGTATAGAAGTAGTGGTAGTAGTAGTAGTAGTAGTAGTGTTTATTGCAATTTTATTGTAAATTTTAATATTTTTACCATCTTCATTTTGTTCGTATTGAAGCTGCCATCGTTTAACACCGGAGACAAAGTGCGCGTAATGTCTGACCAGGCTGGCGTGAAGGAGCTGCAGAAAGAACATGGGGGATGGAACAGTAAAATGTCAAAGGTCAGATATAACTGTGCAAGTAACTAATTGTTAATTAACTAATGACTGATTGGTAATCTACACAGTAAATTATATCAATGACCTAATTAGCGCTCATTGAAAGCTTTACTTTGTAAATTTCTGTAATTTGTACTTAGGTATTAAGCTTCAGATGGTTTGATGTTACTTTTCAAACCCTGTGCCTGACATTGAAGGTACTTGGATATTGAAAGAGATATAAAGATAACGTCCTGAAAAACCTTTTATGTGTTTGATTACGTAACCATGTGTAAATCAAGTATGAGAATATGTGCATTACTATGTAGTTTCCGGAAGCATTCCTTTTAAAATGACGTTTATCATATCGATCTTCTCTTTATTATCTATGGAATACATAATTACAGGCAAATTACTTAATCTATATTTTAACACATCCAACCATTCTGAGCCACATAAATGATACATTTTATGTTTTTCTTTTATTTATACGTGACATTGTTTTATTATCTTATTACATTTAAGAATATGTTGCTGTGTATTTTCGGATCCTTCATATGTTGATCATTGGGAATAATTTTTTTGACTTGGTACTCGTATGCTGCCTATGTATGTTTATTTTTTAAATAGAGCTGATAAAAGCAAACACAATTAAATTTGAATTGACTCGAATCCAGGCTCTTGGTGAGGAAGGGCGTGTCCTTAACATCGATGCAGACGGTGATGTCAAGGTCAATGTGGGTGGAGCATTCTGGACCTTTAACCCGGAAGCACTAAGCATGGTAGAACAGGGGACGGGGTCAGAGGGAACCTTTGAGCAGGACATCAGAGCAGGTACTAAAAGTAATGTAAAATGTAATAGTGGTTGTACCAGGGGTTTGTGCTCTGAACGTATAGGCTTACCGTGATGTATGAACTTGTTATACAGTAATCCTTTCTGCCTATATCTAATTGTAGTAAATATGTTTTATTTTGTTTTATTTTAATTCCAGTATAACAATTTGTTTACATCTGTGTTTTGTATTTCAAATATATCTTAAAATATCCTTTAAATTCCATGAAATTATGGGCTCAGCATTTCTAAAAACATGATTATTACACAGTTTTAACCAGCCACTACAGTAGGTCTGTTTTTTCTTCATCTCTTCAAAAGTATTTATTTGAATATATATGTTATATGTTCCATTTAATTTATTAAATTGACATGTCACGAATCATAAGTATTGCTGTAGGTTTATAAGAGTGGATAAATAGCGATGAAATTGGCAGGGAAGAAATGAAAAAACCCTTTTGTCTGGTATTCAACCTACAGGCATGTCATGTAACCTGAATCAGAAACATGATTTCAAAGATTTTTAAGAAATCAGCTTGGCAATTTCTTGCTGAATTTTCTGTCTCCCATTCCTGTTGTAATTTTCTGGAAGGTGTTATGGCGCATTTGCTGAAGCAGCTGCTTGATCCGCTTGGGCTCGTTGACTCAGATGAAATTCGACAGATGATGACTGCTGCAGCAACAGAAGCAGCAACTAAGGATGGAGAAGTAACAGCTCAGAGCGCCAAGGAGTTCATCAAGGCTGTTATGGAGGGCGATGTGAAACAGGTTGCTGAAGCCCTCAAGAAGAACAAAGGATTTGTAAATATTTTTAAATTTTATTTCTTAAAAAGCACTTCATAGTGTATGTTTTATCATTTGCAATGTGCAACGTCATATTATTGTATACGTTGACTTTACATTGAAAGTTACGGATTATGTCTAAATGAGTAACCCTTTTGTAGGAGTACCATACATGGATAGGTTGGTTCTGCTACTAGATCACAAAAAAATATCACTCCTTTCCTTCTCTATATTCTATCCCTAATGGTCATTCCTCCTCACCCTTTATTTCAATTCCTTTTTTAAACGTACCCCAACCCTATATCAGCTACTTACGTGCTCATGGATCATTGTCATATGTTTGCTTCCACTCTTTGCATAGGTAAATGTGGTTGTCCAGGAGAACACGCCCCTTCATCTAGCTGCTTATCAAGATCACCTTCAGGTAGTCGAGTTACTAATCAAGAATGGAGCCAAACTCAATGTCAAAGATGACGATGGTGACACTGCCCTAGCAAATGCTGTCCATCAGTGAGTTCAACATTCAATTATAAATCATCACCATCATTCCTATCAAGGCACTTTGTCCTTTGGTAAGACATTAGTCTATTTATGCCACTCTTCACACAGGTGAAATAAACAGTTAGCCGGTAAGAGGAAATTCATTAAATGCTTTGAGCGCCGTATCATGGTTGATCTGGTAAAGACAGACTAATGATATGAATAATGAAAAATATGATAACATGAAATCATTATTGATACCAATGAGGCTACCCTGTGTAAACAAAAACAGCAACATATTGTTATTACCATTGAAATAAGTCATGGTTTAAATTAAAAATTACCACTTGAAGTAGATGAAGTCTATATTATATCATATCTCCAACTATCCATGTGATTGCCTGTGTGCTAGGTTCATGAGCATAATGCCGAGGCCTCTGCTTCATGTCAGGTTTGCCTCTGCCCAATATTTAAATGGAAGTGGTAGTTAACACACGGTTTCCTAAATGGATGCACTCACACACGATGAAAGTTAATCCTAATCACCATGCATTCGCGTGATTTCTTTTTATCGAATCTTACTTTACATTTGAATTTATTTTGGTAGAAATAATGAACGAATTGTGAAGTACCTGTTAGACCACGGAGCGGACCCCAACACTACGAATGTCAAGGGAGGAAGAAGTCCTCTTCATATCGGGGCGTCGAAGAACCATACTCAGTGTGTGAGACTCATCCTTGGAAAAGGTGGAAATCCAAATGTAAAAGTAAGATATATTTCATTGTCTCAACATCACGATGCTGCACGATAAACCAGGATTTTTTTTTTAATGCTACAAAATATTGCCACCAAAATGTTATTGGACTCCTGAATCCATATGAGGATATATCGGTTTTGATTACATTGAAGAAAAACAATATGGTTGATAAAGGTTATAGGTATGTAAAATCCCATTAATTTTCTGAAAACAAATTTGTTATGTACAAGAATTAGACATACACAAACTCTCTGAATGAAAAAGTCTGATGTAAGTCCACACATTTATATTGAGTTCATGTTATTTCGAATGGAAACTGATTTCGAGTTGATTGGACATTGAAGCACTGTGTTGTACCATGCTTATAGACGTGTAAATAATTTGATTTTTAATATGCAGGAGTTTCCTAATTTACTTTACATTACAGTGGTACATTGCATGCTGGCATTAGGAATTCCAATTGTTGAAAGAAATTTACAAAAACATATACAATTTCAGGACAATGTTGGAGACACCCCTTTGCATGACGCCATCCGAAAAACACAGAAGGAGATTACTGAGCTCCTGATAAATGCAAGAAACATCGACTTGGAGTTGAATAATAAAAGAGGATTCAATCCGCTACATCACGCTGCCTTGTCAGACAATCCACAGTGAGTTTTGGAGATTAAAACTTTAACAATACCTCAACAGTGCGACACGAAACCGATATAGATTTTGTGACTGGTATATGAAAGATAATAAAACTGATATTGTTTGAGCATATTCGTTTAATATCTTCATACATGTGGTTTATCTAATCTTTTTCTGTGTTATCCTTGCTTCTTTTGATTCATTACAAACTGCAAAGTTCAATAATATTTTAGACATGCATTTCCACTAATCTGATCTAATGCTCTCAGATTTTGGGGTGCTAGGTACGGGAGAATTTGTTTGTATATATACCTCATGACTGGGTTATGAGTAGGAATTATTCCATATTTTGTATATAACATGTGTTTTTATTTAGTGAATCTTGTGTCACATTTTCAGAAACACAAATAACAGAGATACTGAGAATTTTTGTACTGTAATTAATAACCTTAAATCTGTTTCGTTGTGTTTGTTTAGTGCTACTCGTCTTTTGATCAAGAAACAACGATCTCTGGTTGACATCCGGAAGGATGACGGCTACGCGGCTCTTCACCTCGCAGTTCATAATGGCAATCGGAATATTGCAGAAATACTTATCACAGAGGTATTTCCAATCATTTTAAACCGCAACGTTTTTGTAGTCAATGCACTCAAGCGGAATCTTATAACTTTAAATATTTATCTTCTCCCATCATTGACCTCTACCACTAGTTTTCAGGGTTTTATCTCTCTCTCTCTCTCTCTCTCTGTCTCTTATCATAGGGGCATTGTGCTATTGATCTTTACAACGAGCAGCATCAAACGCCCCTGTTGCTTGCAATCGCCAAAGGTCGTACTGCCATCATCGAAGACCTGATCAAGCACGGTGCTGATGTCAACTCATCGGATGGTGACGGGGACAGTTGCCTTCATATCGCAGTGATGAAGTACCGACAGGGGCAGGATATTCCTGATACTGATAATCTGAGAACGGTAAATATTCTCAACCTTTTGAACTTTTGCTTTTCCATCAAAATCATTTTGAATATGATCGCATGGATTTGCAAAAAAATCAGCTAAAGGGCCATTTAATTAGACTTTGGTTTTGACTTTAGATGTCATGTTTTGATTATGCAATATTTTATTGTAATGTTTGCAACAAATGACAGACAGGCCTATCAAAATTGTACTAAGGTTGATTTTTGGTTATGTCTGCGATCATGTTCTTGGAAATCTGGTAGTGTAGATGTTTGGTGATTTGGTAATACAAATCTCCTTATCATTCCGCAAATTTACAATAAAGACATATGGCCTATTCATTTTGTTAAATATCATTTTAAAATGCATTCAGAGACGCCCCCATTATGGTATGAATTTGTATGTTTTTTTAAAAATTTCCTTTGACGATTTGTTTGTATGTTTAAAAAACCCAGAAATCGTTGGATCTGATCTGAAACTTTGTTTTTCTTCTTGTTTTTGTATGGTGTCTTCCAGTTCCGAAAGAAGTATCGTGACAATGGAATTACCAAGCCTCTTACTGCTCTAATGTGTTATCTTGTACAAGAGGGTGCAGACATCAGTCAAACTAATCTCAAGAAACACCCACCAC
The DNA here is from genome assembly GCA_035222895.1 of Strongylocentrotus droebachiensis. Classification (NCBI taxonomy): domain Eukaryota; kingdom Metazoa; phylum Echinodermata; class Echinoidea; order Camarodonta; family Strongylocentrotidae; genus Strongylocentrotus; species Strongylocentrotus droebachiensis. Next base: position 12,130 of record JAVYIG010006366.1, read on the forward strand.
TCAGCTATCTGAAAGAGGTTGCCGTTCGTAAAGTTCTGGAGCACATTGCTCGCAAGCTGGAAAGGTACAGAAGCAATTTTTAAAATATAAAACCAGCTTTGATTAGGCCACTCCATGAATAGGAGAATAACTATAATACAATTTTCTGATTTACATAATCAGAATTATCAAAGTGATTTATTTTGTGAGACTTTTGCTTCCAAAGTTACACCAAAGTTTGTTGGATGAAAAGTGAAGAAGACTAGCCATAGAAGATTATTAGGAGAAATAGGAGAATCGCTCGGAATACACATGGAAGACAACACTCTCAATTAGATGTTATTTTTAAATCTTAAGTTAAAAACCCTCTATGACTATCAAGCATACTTTATAATTACATTTTTAAGTAAAGAGAGGAGGCCCCACCCCCTTTTTTCTCTCAATATGTCTCGTTTTGTTCTATCTTCTCTTGGTTTCTTTTGCGTGCCTTCTACCGTATGTTTGGAATAGTCATTACAAGTATGACAACGGTTAGTGATGTGTATTATGAGAATGTACATTTGTTAAATCCTAATTAATATTTGAAGTTGATTTTGCTTTCTGGGTATATTGCCTCTTATGTTATATATATTGATCGACCAGCAAAATATAAACGACTTAAGGAAAAAACTTATTGGAAAACACCACTGCTTGCTCTATTTCCCTATTCTTTGTTCACAATCGTCTCACAGATTTCATTAATTTCTGTTTTTTGTAAAGATTCAGTAGAAGCTTTGTATGATTTTGTGAGAATTCCTTTGCCGCCACTACCATAAATCACATTGACCTTTCAATTGGTGTATGTATGTTGTTCCGTTTCAGAGAGGAGCTTGGTGACAGCAGCTTAGTTCACGTAGAAGCTAATGACGGTGGTCGAGAGAGGAAGCCATCTACTTCTAGTGGCGGGAGTAGTGTAGACCAACGGGATAACAATGATCCTTCGGCATCACCAAGAAGTTCACTTTCAGGTATATTGAATGTAGAAATATGATCTTTATTTTCTTCTTCACTGCTTTATCTCGTGAAATCTGGCCTGGCGTCAATTGATTAATGAAAGAGGAAATTAAATAACAACAAACAAAACAAAACTCTATACGACGCACCTTCTTACACAATTATAAGCCCTTCACACAATATCTCATTAAATAATCATTATATGATCATACAAACACGTTCAATCCTCACAGTATGAATGCGTTTGTAAAGCCTCTTGATGGAGTAAACCATTAAATAGAGATGTCTTGGTAATGTCAAGTGGATTGTTACCATACCATTTCAGTTAAAAGCCACTGTTAACCCAAACTTCGTGTCATCAGTCGTTTAGTTGTTATTTAGTTGTTATTTAGTTACATGATGGTGGCAGCGGTGGGATTACCTGCCCTCTGCACGTTACCACGTACCTGTCATTATGAAGTGACTTTCTCTCATACAGAATGGAAATGCATGTAAATTCTCTAATAATAGCGTTTTTTACGACTTAATTCACCATAATTGAATGACCTACATTTATACAGAATATAAATACTAAAGATAATGCACCTTATACCTGTCACAATGGAGTGACTTACTTGTATACTTATATCGCATGGATATGTGTGTAAAATCGCTGATGACGGAGTTTGTGTACCTTACCCCTTACTTAATGGAAGACTTACTCTTTATGTAGTATGGACATTGTGTGTAATGTATCTAAATGATGGAATAACTTGTGGAAAGTGTGTGAAATATCCCTTTCACAGTGAAATGACTTGCTCTCATGTAGTATGGACATGTGTGTAAAGTCTCTCATGGAGATCATGGACGTTATCCCTGGTGTAATGGAGTGACCTACTCATATACATGTATAGCATGGACATTTATTTAAAGTCTTATCTCATTGCAGATTAGACACCGTGCCCCTGTCACTAAACTTACTCTTATACAGTATGGACATGTCTTGAAGTCTGTATAACAGAGTTGCGCACCATACCCCTGTATTAATGGAGTGACTTACTATCAATAGAGAATGGACATGTGTGGAAAATCTTTCATAGTGGATATGATCACACATAGAGGAAGCTCTTAGTGAAGATTACTTCAATGACTACATTTCCCTTATCTTTATGTATATTAATGCAGTAGGAATTAGCTTGGCCAATTATTATTGCATTTTCCATTCTAAGCAGTTACTGTTAAATCAAGATTGCATTTCTGCTACCTGCGAATTAATGTTGTTGAACATTTGTTGAAGATAATGTTTAAAGTGTGAAATATTACCACACACATGTCTAGTGAAGGTGAGCTCAAAAGCACTTAGTTATGTTTTTTTATACTAAAACCCACAATGGTATTCGTGTATGCAAGCTTTGCTAATTCCGATGCATCTTCTGGTTGAATTTATGTTCCTAGATGATTCTTTCTGTGGAGTCCACATCATAAAGGATCCTAAGAACGAGGTGAAGTTGAAAGAAATTATTGGGAAAGGTGGCTTTGGTGAGGTTTGGAAGGGCCAATGGAGAGGTACACCTGTTGCCGTCAAGCTCCTTAACAGGGAGGGTAGTCAAGATTCTGAAGTTGAGCAGGAGGTTGCAATCCATAAGTACGCTATTCCATCTTCTTTACCAACCTCATATAATATCACTTACCAATCATAGTGAAACATGAATTCCCTTGATTACACAGATGGGAAGAGAGAGAATTTCATTCTTTTTCTTTCAGACCTCGACCACGGAGAAAAGATAGATTAGAATAACCATGACTTTTGGCAAATAGAGCATGTCATTAGAAATAAACCCATAGAAATGTATACCTGTTGATGGGGTGGGAATAATAGCTTTCATCAGTTTAGTTTGAATAATCTGTACAAACTTTAGACTAACATTTAAACAAACTATATGATAAAAGTTTGTAGGGTTTCCCTTCAAGAGTAATCCATATTCGAAATGTCACAAGCAAAAACAATTTTGTGTATTTTCATGGCAAATGGAATCGAACATGGAGTCATTCTGTAGTTATCTTGGTGTAAATTGTTATCTTAAAGAGATTCTCCTAACTTTAAGGGTTAAAGTGTTGGGAAATTGAAAAGGAGCATTTTTCAAATCATTTTGGGGGACTCTTGTTTTCTTCTATGCAGGCGTGCCCTCCATCCAAACATTGTTCAGCTGATGGCGGTTGGCCATCAACGTACACCAGGATGTGCTATGATCGTCATGCAGCTAATCGACGGGAGTAATCTCGGTACAGTCATCTTTCAGGTATGAAAAAGACCACGTTAATTGATGAACATTTGGATGAATGTTACTGCACGACATTATCAATTTTAAAGTGTCAACCAAACTTTACAGAGGCAGAAATTTTAGAAATATCATGTTTTCTTTCAGTCATTTAAATACCAACTTTTATGACGGAAAAATTATGAAACAATTCTAGAATAACTCTTTCCAAGGACATTTATCCTCAGACAGCTACCCACCACACCCTCAGAAAATCGTCCTACAATTATCCTGGACGGGCACCTCTTAATTACCCCTACTTGTCTGAGGGCGAAGATTAGAGAGAGCAGACTGCATATGTGAAAGGGAAAGATGAACTGATTAGATGGACAGCGAGAGAAAGGAGAAAGACAAAAAGAACCCGGGAAGATCGAGGTGGATAGATTGTATTAAGGAAGACTATGAAGAAGTTGACTGGGACATGACAACATAAAGGACGAGATGGAGAGTGTTTATTTTATTTATTTCTGATCTTTTTACAGGGTAGCCCATTCACCAGCAAGTAGTGGTCTTCCATGGGGCCCTGAATGAACAGATTTACATCGTTTATAACATTTATACAGAACAGTTACAAAAATAATACTCGTTTGCAAAATTAACATAATTATATCATTAACCTAGTAAGCAGTAATGTCAATAGGAAAATATTAATTAAGTCGCAATTATGTGAATAAGACATGTAAATATTACAGAACATGCACGTAGTGTAGAGGAGATGTGACCCCCCCCCCCCTTATGGAGGGACCCACAGAAAGATGAGGATGATGACGAGGTCTGAGGGTAATGTGGATAATTGTCCTTGGAGGTAGTTTTTCTTAAGAGGTAGTTGTGTAGGAAAAGAGTTATTCAGAGTTATTATTGTCATATGGGTACTTGTCCTGGGATGAGTTTTCATGGAAAGTTATCCTCATATACTTTTATATCATTCGACCACCTTTCATTACTCTCCATCCCTTCTATAAAATTTTGTTGCAGGATGGCAATCCTTATGAATTCATGCTGAAGGTACGCTTATCTAGGGATCTTCTGTCAGCTGTCACCTTTCTCCACCACTGTAAGATACTCCATCTCGACATCAAACCACAGAATGTTATTGTAAGTCTTCTTTCCTCATGTTTTCCTCACCTCTCTATCTCTTTGCCTCATCCTCTTCCTCACTTCCTTTTACTGTTGCCTCCATTTCTCTCTCTCACTCTCTCTCTCTCTTTTTATTCAAAGCCCCACTGCACTACTTATATCTACTTGCTCCCTCTATATAGCAAATAATGCCTAATCGGTGCCTGTTGGTCCCCTCATGATCCTCTTTTTTATGTTAATTGAGAGCTGATTGGATGAGATAACCACATGTCAGTGACCTTGCATGGATGTATAATCTCCTTGGCCAAACTAGTACAGACGGGCTTTAAGCCTCCATCATTTTATCTCTCTCTGACTAGTCTCCCTTACTCCGTCTTTTATCACATCATACATCCCGTCTAGGCAAGTTTAATCATTGAGAGCCAGAAGGGCATTGTTGTCTCCTATTTCATTGATGTTATCATTTTCGTTCATTTATATCAAATTTTGATTGATTCATGGAGGATGTGAATAAAATATATTCAAAAGCTTGCATTTTGCACAAAAAAATTGTAAATACCGACATCATGAAAATTTGTTTAAGTAATGCATACAACCTTGCAGCATATTACTCCATGTGAATATTGTTAATATGAAATGCATTCTTTTGACAAGCTTCACCAATTCGTTCTGTTTTTCCACATCCTGTTACGCTCAGATTGAATCAAAGACGAAGAAGCCATATTTGTGTGACCTTGGTCTTGCGCACATCAAGACGAGGTCAACCATGTCACGTGCCACCCTCGTTACTGCCAGGGGTACATTCACGTACATGCCTCCTGAATGCGGCACATCTGAGGATGGTAACATGTCCGCCACATCAGCATCCGATGTCTGGTCGTTAGCCTGTACATTACTCGAGTTCTTCTCGGGACAATCCGTCTGGCCCAAGACTATCAATCCAATGGCTCTACTCTGTAGGTTCATGGGCGATGATGTCACGCCAGCTAATGTGGAGAAACTCCAACCAAACATCAAGAAGATTCTGAAGCCATGCTTTCATAAAGTCCCATCCAAACGTCCGTCAGCGGAATCGATGATGCAGCAGTTCAGTGGGCTGATCTAAAAGAACTTTTACCCTTAAGGCTCATTCAGATATGGCGCTGTAAACCACAGCAAAACATGCCGTAGTTTTTACTCTTAAATGAATGACAACTGAGCACAACAATGTTCCTGTGTGTATTTACTGAGCTATGTGTAATAAGATACCGAAATGTGAAGCATATTATTGCATTTTATGTCTCCATGTAGAAGAAACAAGCGGTTTTTTGCGGTGTCATATCTGAGCGAGGCTGTATTAGAGCTTGGTTATTATTTTGTCTGTATAATACTATATGCAGAATATACTTAATCACTAAAGTGTCATCAGTATTAATGATACTTGACAAATGAGTAGTTTGGCATCGTTGTATCTCATGACACAAGCTGTTAAATTTCAGATATATATGTTTATTGTAACAACAATTATATCAGACACGCACTTGAAAGTACTCCCTTCTACCAGAGCTGATACTAGTCAATGAACGACTACATAACCAATCATATCTTCTGAGGAGACTGTTTTGCGTCGTAAGTGGATTTATTAATCAAGTACCCCCAGTGAAAATCGCGCCAGTGTGCAACTAGTATTTTTCAAACCTTTTTATCACGGTTTGTGAAATAAATATAAAATGAAGTAAAATTTAATTACATTTAATAAAGGTGACAGGCAGTCGGGCATGTGCCTCGAGTTGAGCTAATGATACTCCACAAATGTGTAGTTTGGCATCATGTTTGATTCCTTTTTTTAGCTCAATTGCCTCTCATGATACTATAGAATTTTGACACGAGCTGTTAAATGTCAGATATATATTTTTATCATAACAACAATTATATCAGACACGCACTTGATAGTACTCCCTTCTTTCAGAGTTGTGAGCATTGACCATTATAATTTAATTTGATTTTAGTCAACAAAATACTACCTAACAAATCATGTCTTCTGTGGAGAATTTTTATGTATACATGAAATATTAATCAAGTACCATCAGTAAAGATCGATTAAGTGTGTTACTAGTATTTCTCAAAGCTTTTCACCACGGGTTTTGAAATAGATACGAAATGAAATTAAACAAAGGTAACGGACAGATGAGCAGGTGCTCCTTTTTTTACAATTCGTGATGGACGCTGTGCCATGAGATTATTATTGACAGAGTGGTGCGATAGCTTTGCCTTCAGCAGTCGAAGTTTCTTCATGTTATATACTCTAGAATATTAAGTATTTGGATACTCGGTGAACTTTTGAGACGAATTCATTCCTTCCTTTTCATGGCCAAAATGTAACATTATACATGAAATATCGCCACCTTTCATAGATTGACACACAAAGCATTATATGTCAGTCATCATAATGAGCAACTAGGCGTTGTGGCGTGCGCCTGTAATCCAGCTGACAGTGGAAGTTACAAACTGATTCAGCCGAGGACGCAGGTTCAATACTGAGTCACGTCTTTCGGATGGTGACGTTTAAAGGTCGTTCCCCAGACGTAAATAATCATATCTGATTGATACATATCTGTAAAAAAAACCTGATACACACACACACGAGCAGCATTATTCATGTTTTCTATTTCTATTAATAGATCTAAGTTATTGAAGTGTATAGGCGTTAGGGTTGTATGATATCATGTCTGAAAGTCTGAGCTCTTGTGATCAATCCGATTTTAATCTAGATTTATGACGACGTACTAAACTAGACCAAACTTATTAATTGTATGATTTTGTACATTTTACTTTACTAAGTACTGTCACTTTTCAGTTCACCCCTTTGTTTATAAGATGGCATTTCCATTTTAATATTGATATTATAAAGTACTTTTTATATTACTCGGAGCCTGCTATCAACCTGTTCTTGTACCGGTAATCGACTTCTGATGGAATGTCGCTCCTATGTCGGTTAAACTTACCTATGCTTGATGTAAAACTTACCATACCCTATTATGAAATAGTATAATCCATTCAGATGAATAATGAATTATATCATAATTATATTATATATGTAATCAAACTATATGGTTTACTTCATTGATTCGGTTTCATCTTATATTAATTCAAATTGTTTCATAAATTACATATTGCAAATAATGTTGTATATATTTTTCCATTTGCTAAGAGGCTGTAAGATATGTTCTGTAAATACAGTTTGTTATATCAATTTTATGACAATATCTCTGTAGCGTATAACTAACCAATCAGACTGACAGCACATCGATAAAGAGCGACAATTTCAAGCTTGTAGTGATACCGTTAACAAAAGGCGGTTCAACCTGAAATTTAATCAGAATTAAACAATCATAAATAATATGTCAATTTTAAACCGTGCTTACAAACAATCTTGCATCAAATTAGTTGTATGATTAATGCATGTTCACTGAAATTATATAGTACACTTGTCCCAAAATGAAATATCAATGCCCCTAAAGATTATACTCTATTTCCTTAGCATCATAATAATGAATAATAAATTTATGATACCCTCAAACTATGGCTGCTTGAATTTCCTTTGTTCACTATTGACTATTGTATTTATGTGCATGATATAACAACCCTTTTGGATCTACACAAATTACCCTAAATTCCTTTTTATACCGTATACATATCTACAGTTACCAGAATTTATCTTCATTATGTCACTTTGTACAACTGCGTCTTATATAAATGATATTCAAATAACACAATGAACACGATTTGTACAACAGACCATCCCCATGACATTACACACATGTACTGTACTTTGTAACTGCACGTGTAATGAATCATACACAACAACAACAAAATTAAAAGTTGCGGAAGACTCGAAAGAAAAAAGTCAGCGAGCGGCGGGGCGCCATCCATCTGCGTTCCCGAACAATCAGACAAATCGTGGAGGGGGGGGGGGGAGGGACATCATGGCTCCCCGGCCTTATTAGGGTTAAAGGTAATACAAAGTTTTGGGAAATTTTGAAAAATGGGTGGATGGTGATTCTTTACAATTTTAATATATTTGGATGCCCCTGTGGATGTATTATATGCACTAGAAAATTTAGCCCCTAAAAACACTTCTGCTTTTGAGAAAAATTAAATATAAAAATTTACCGGTGCTCCCGGTAAATTTTGATAAATTTCGAATAGCGCCTACGGCCGTGCAACGGTAGCTGCGACCATGAAAATCTCAGAATATGTAGTTGTGATATATAATTTCAAAACGGGAATAGCTAATCGGTCGATTTCAGTCAAGAACCGTTGTTTCATAGCTTAATTAATATCTTGACCTTGAGAGGGAGCTATACAACATAAAGAGTTTATTATTAACAATTCAATAACTTTCGACTCGATTTCTACCGCGACAACGATCACTGATTATTGTAGGATCGCATATGGTTCCAATATGTTCATTTGAACCAAATTCATGAACTCATACCAAAACTTTGTATTACCTTTAAGAGAACCACATTTCCAAACTTATTGAGGATTAGGAAACAGTCATTTAAGAGGAATGTTCGTAAACAGGATCAAATAGTCGGAAAAAACAACATTAGTCGTTGTATATTTTGCAGTATTGTATGAATCGTAACTTCACAATAAAATCATAATCGAAAAGACTTTAAAACAAAATGAATTTAAGGGAACTGCAATATTCTTGCGAGTCACCATTTCAAACGTGCTAACATAACAATGACGTATTGCATTATCAGAACATGAATTGTAGGGGCAGTGCAATGATGCATTGAAGTCGACTCGAGATGATTTCTTGCAAGTCTTCGCGTATTTTAATTGTCTTTTAGGTGATTTGATGACAAACTTTGCCATCGTGTTTAATTGTACCCTTACTGTATTTTTAATCGACTTTTCTTAAGTAAATAATTAAGCTTTTAATTACTTTGCATCACTTTCTCTTTTCCTTAACATGCACACAATTTAATTTCTCTCCCTTTATTTGTTATCTTTTTTTGTATACCTATGTCTATTTCTAGTCTCCCTTCAACCTAAATATCCTTTTCCTCTCTCTCTCTCTCTCTCTCTATCCCTTTATTTCTTTCTTAGCACTCATACACAGCACACACGCACATTTCCCTCTATTTCTCGTCATTCTCCGTTAGTTTCTTTGAGATCAAGAATACCCTTCTTCATGATTTCATTCCCTCCTTTTTCTTTCTTCCTTTAATTATTTTCTGTAATCTATTCTTTTTGCTGAATGCCTAAATTTGTCTACGATAAACATAAACCAGTCGGAGGTTTCAAATATTATAAATAAATAAATAATAGGGTTACAGAGGGTCATGCACCTCTTTGGAAAGGGGAGACCTTGTAAGATAAAATCAAGTGTGAGCAAGGCCTTGACAATAATCTTACTTTAAGTCAGAAATTTGCACCTCAGCCTGGAAGCTAAATAACACATTATCATTTCTCTTGGAAATAGCATGGGCATAAATATGTGTAGTTCTACTTTTCAGTTGATATCTCCCATCAAGTTCTTTGCTGTAAAAATGAAAAGATAAGAAAAAACCCACTTCTGACGAACCTTACATGCAGACTTAAACAGTAAAATTTAATTAAACGCAAAATAACAACACGAATGTATACGACATTCCAAACCACATTCAGATAGGTAATATATCATTCATTTTCTTGTTATATCCTAGCTCCCGCACTAGTTTCTCCCACATGATTTTTTTTCCATATTTATCTTTTGACCATCGAAAATACGTTTGTTCTTACTGAGGAAGAGCCTTACAAGATAAGGTAAACGCCCATCAGGAATGTCTTCCTTGAATATCAAAATTACCTTTTCTAGCTCGACCTCATTCATTTGGTCAACCGCGAGACGGAGTTTGCTGATGAACGAGTGATTTTCTACGGCTCTATTGCTCACGATCAAGATGCTTTTATAACTTTGCTCGACGACTTCGGTGATGGCCTCAATGTAGTACATTCCAAGCGGAAGGTCGTCATCTCCGCACACGATCCTGTTGAAATCAGGTAGTCGTTCTTTCGAGTCCTGGTTTCAATATTCCCCTAACCCACTGTTCATCATCGTCGTCGAAAGCAAGGTTGATGTCGTACTCGTAATCGAGCCTCTCTCGTCCGTCGTGGTCGTCCCGTCTGCCAAGAAATACTAATTTCAGATGGAATAATTTGTAATTGATCAACCATCTTCTTTGATAAGCCACAACGCAGACCATGATACAGGTGACAATGACAAAGATCGTGATGATGTAGACCCAGACTTTAGGTCCACAGACCTCGGTGGGATCAAATGCAAGAATGGGCTGATTCTTAAAGGGTGCTAGAGAAACAGATGAACAGTTCGTTTGGTCAGGATGGATGATAGATACTTCGGCTTTGTTAATCCAATGTATAAACCATGTTAACTCACAGTTACAACTGAAAGGATTGTTAGAGACATCCAGTGTTTGTCTAGGTAGAACTGTACCCTCTTTGAGAGTGGTCAGATGGTTGTGGGATATATACAAATATGACAGGTGTGGGTTATTTGAGAAAACGTCTGAAGCTAAGCCTTTAATCTCGTTGCTTTTTATATGCACTCCGACTAACGAGCTGAGATCGGGTCAGGTGTCGAGATGTCAGTTCTGCGATGTGATTTTCATCAATGAAAAGGTACTCTAACGATGTCAGATTCAGGAAAATGTCCTCATTTAGGGACGTGATGTCAGAATTATCCATTTCAAGATTATGTAGGTTTTGGAGACCTTGAAATGTTCCCGGTTTTAGCCTGTCCAGTTTGTTCCCTTTGAGGTAGAGACGTTCTAACGTTGATAGAGCGGACAGCACCGGAAGATCTTCCGTATGGGAGTCCCAGAAGCTGGAAGATGTTAGCCCTGATCCCCGCATACTCAATCTCCTAAGATTGGACAACCCTGTAAAGAGTTCATACGACAATGCGACTGACGTATAGGACATGTCCAGTATTGTAAGCTCATTCAGATTCGTGAACGGACTATGCAACTGACCCAAATAAGACAAATGTGACAAACTCAGACTCTGAAGACGGCCAATTGATGCAAAAGCTCCATTTTCAATTGTTGTTAATAATCGGTTGTTGGATATATCGAGAGTTGTGAGGTTGGGCATTCCCATAAAAGGAGTTCTTGTCAATACGCACAAGTCGGTTATACGATATATCCAGGGATTTTAAATTTCGCAGATTCCATCCCCTGCTCTGTGTTCTGAAATCAGTTATTCTGCACCTTGCTAAATTAAGAGAGGTTAGTGATGCTATATCACCAATCTGCTTTGGACTCAGCTCGTGAACCAATTACTCGATAGTATCAAGGATTGAAGTCGCGGGCTAAATACAAACATATCTTTGGTGACATAGGAGAGATGGTTTCCCGTCAAGTCAAGAATTTCCAGTGACTCGAGTCCTTGAAATGTATCATTTTGCAAAGTTTTTATGCGACTCTGGTGTATATCAAGTCTGATAAGATTGCCCAAACCCCAGAAAGCACGAGGGGGAATTGAAGGGATACGATTGCCCTGTAAGTCCAGATAGGTCAAGTTAGGCATCACATTTGTCTGATTTAGTAGAGGGGCTAGCGGTTTAATTGCTGAAATCACGTTTGTATCCACATATAGAGTTTCTAAAGAGGACATTCCCAGAAATGAATGGAGGCTAAAATTATGGATATGATTGCCCGTTAGGCTCATCTCTCGCACGCCCTCAAGATGTTGGAACAAACCATTCTGTAGTGAGGTGAGGTTGTTCTTGTTGAATGATATCTGGTCAATTCTTGTCTCCTTGAGGGGAAGAAAATCGTCTTCATGAAAGGAAGAGAAACGATTGTCATTTAATACAAACGAAGTCATGTTTCTGCTTCTCCATCCTGTAAAGTTTAGTCTTGACAAAAAGTTCTCATCAAAGCGCAGTTGAGTCAACGAAGACACAGAATTCAATGCGTTTCCAGGGAAACTAACAAATTGATTTGCTGTGAGATCAACAATTTGCAGCTTTTGATTCTTGGAGAAAATATTAGTGGGCAGAGATGTGAAATTGTTATTTAAAAGCGATATCAAATAAAGCTCAGGCAAAGATTGGAACGCACCCGACTCGATGGTACTCATATTGTTCGACTGAAGATATAGGTACCTCAAATGTGGAAGGCTCGTGAAAGATGTGTTGTCCAATTTGTTCAGTTGGTTTTGAGTGAGATCTAACACGGTGATATCATGAGTGAGGTTAGTAGGTACCGCTGTCAGATAGCGGTGTGAACAAGTGGCTTTCAATCCTTCGCTGGTAATATCATAATGACACGGTACCCCTCTTAAATCTGCAGCATCGACTCCAGTGTGTCCAATGGAATCCATCGTTAATGAAGATGCTAGCATACAGCAGATCCACAATATTACAATGCTCTCCATTGCAATCATCCACTGTGTCATCAGATGGGTGAACGCGTCAAAGCTCAGGCTGTTTTTTTTTAAATTGATATTACCTTTCAAAAACTGGTCTTGTTTCAAAATGAATTAAGAGGTGTGTATCATCTAGTTTCGTAATCTTTAGAAATGACAATGGCATCGTTCCTTGTGTCTCAAAAATTGCCAAGCGATCCGTCCCAAAGCAATTGACCAGAAAACTAGACAGTCGTTCCAAGTACAGCTATGATTTCTTTGATCATTAGGGAATGTCAGCTTGTGGCCTTCCACATTGATGGCTGGTGTGGAACGCTGGGCTCTTGTCGAAAGGATGTTGTTCGATCGTCCTCAAGTTCATGTGTTCATCTGTGGTTACAATCTGTAGAAACAAGAATATAAGATGCATGTACAAATCATACTAAAAATCACCGACTTACTTTTGTCGATAAACAGTCTCATGAAAATATATGCATGTATCAATATTTCAAGTGGCATCTATTTATACAAAAAAGTACTTTCGCATTTATTCAGCCATCACTCTCTTGTCAGACTACAGTCCAGTTTCGATGTGGTTACAATAATCTGCAGAAACACGAATATCAGAAGAGATCAATGCTAAAATACACCGAGATACATTTTGTTTGGTGAACAATCTCATTAAAAAAGATGCATGTATCAATACTTCTAGTCGCACTTATTCATAAAGAATAGTACCTTTTCCTTTATTAACCCATCACCCAATACCATTTGCACAATAGTATGTCTAACAGACCCCTCTAATGCTGATTTAAAGGGGGAAGTTATAACACGTCGCAATTTTGTGCGATCGCTGTTTGAGAAAGTTGACAATTTGAAATGTTAGACGATACAAAATTGTGGTAGACTGAAATGTCAGTATTTCATCGATGACTCTGTCAAGTGGTTAGGAATGTCACGATATGTTTTTTGTTGCTTTGTAGATAGGCATATCAAACCCTTCAATTATTTATCCCGATAAAGGAAAAGAAACTTCAAATTCATGAGTGTGATCAACAATAGCATATGACTTTGTCAATGACACTATACCAGGATGACATTATGAATCGCATGAAATGTATAACCGAAATTCTTACATGAATTCCTTCCCAATACGTTTTGTCAAAGCATTGCCCAATCAGCTCTGTACGGATGATCGTTGTAGTAGGTAGTTGTTTGTCTTCGTTTCATTTCCTTTCACTATTATTTTAATCGCTGGTAAAATATCCATCCCTAAAATAATATTTGAATTCGATTAGTCACGTCTACGTAGACAACTAGTCTGCACCATATTTTCAGTATTGTTTGCTATTATTTTGGATACGGTTTCTAACGTGATTTTCAGGTAGAGACCACAACGGAGGGCGAGTATATCCGGTTCGGATTTAGACCGACATAGGATTAGCCAGAGAAAGGGATCAAAGAATCAAGGACTCTGAACTATATGCTCCACAAATGTCTTCTGAATTGTGCTAGAAATGTTTTGCTACTCTTTAATAGATAAAGCTATAAATCATTATGAGAGCAGCAGCGAACCAATTTGATTGGCCTATCTGAGACTCGAATGTATTACAGGGACTGATTGCGTCAACAGTTATTATCTGCTAATACTTGAAGTGGCCATTGTTCGCAACAGCACTATATACATGTAGATATACGTATATAGATTCAAATGGAAACGAAGGTGACTAGGCTTGTGATGTATGCACAGTGGCGTATCCAGAAAATTAATAAACAAGGGGCGGAATACCTTCCAGAAGAGAGGCGGAACGCCCATTGCGCTTTTCCACTTTACACAGAAAAACTACAAGAACTATGTCCCACATTTAAATCTTTCTTTCGGCCAATTCCCAATCTACCTAGTTGCTAATAAAAAATGAGTTTTTAACCTTGTAGGTAAATTGTTCAAACCGGAGCGATTTTCTCCTTGAAATTTGAAAATAAAATCCCATTTAGCTATGAGGGAATGGTCTAGCGAAGCTTTTGACTATGGACAGCCTATAACGTCACTGGTTCTCACTAAAAATTACTTTCAATCAGCAATAAATATTGACGGTCGACACATTGTGCCATCTACTAATCCATAATTATATCATAACAAATTCCAGAGACTTTCCACTTATACTGACTTTATCGTAACCGCAGTTTGTTTCGTAGTTCAATATATCTGAATACAAAGATTACAGCGATTATGGCATTGAGGAAGTCAGGTCGAGCCAAAGGAAGTAGTTTATAGAGCAGAACAAATATACTCCGATCCTCTCTGTCCCCCTCTCTCCTTATCCTACATCTCCATCCATGCGTGCGCGTATGCGGGTGTGTGTGTGTATGTGAGAGTGTGTGCTGGTGTACGTGTGTGTGTTTATGATGATTATATCATTAATCATACTATTTAACGTGAAGATGAATTCTTCAATAAAAATCACATTTATAGTATTTAATATTCCTCTCAGCTAGCCCCCCCCCCCCCCCCCCCCCGTTGAATTCTAACACTAAATTGACAAAATTTAACAATGCAACGGTCTTTCCGGTCCATACCGTTTGTACCAATTAAACCATGTTTATTATAAAATATTGATGGATTATAAATTAGTCATGCTTGTATGTAATCATTCACTCCGCCCATATAAACACTCTATATACGTTCGCATCGTCATTAAACCTTAAATGTATCATTGCTTCTCTCCAATGCATTTGTCTAGGTTCAAACACTTTACGAAAGTAATCAGATACATTTTTTTCTAAAGTAAATATTATCTCGATTCGAGAACGTATCCAAGGAACTTCCACATCACGAATCACCGCGTCTCAGAAAAACATGCTCACGTATCAGTTAAGGCCTATTCTTGCAAATCATAATGCAAAACGTAAATGGGAAACTGACACCATAAGTTGATTTAGACAGCAGATAATCATTAGTGCTTTATAGTTATAATGTATTAAATTCTTATTTTCCATAAAAGATAAGTGATTTATGTTTTATGTGTTTATAAACATCAGTTCATTCAATTTTTTTACCATAGACAATACTGTTCTTTATACGTTTACTCTTGCAGATTATATATTGCAAGATATTGTTACAGTTGATAGAGCCGACATTGTAGTTTCTTACTTACTGTTTTTAATGTAATATAATGCTGATGAATATTCTGTGTATACGAAAATAAGTTTTTATTCAATTTCTTATGAGAACGTTTCAGTCTAGTGGTTTGAATACTAGACCGAGGGCCGCAGTGGCGTATTGAACAAAAAGGTCAGAACGAAAACCGCATCACCACCAAGTAGCATAATGTAGGGACGGCGGAGCGTCTTTCAAATTAAGAAGCACTACAAAAATGGGGCACCTACAAAGGGAAACATTAACAAAAACATACACCACTTTTAGACATTGGTATATACCCCTACATCGTCATGATGACATCAATATTTGTTTCCTTCCTTGTGGTACAAGATACTGCTTAATTAAGCAACATACTTTGCATTTGGGTGTGATGGTCTGTATATTAATTTTCGAGCGAGCAAAGCGAGCAAGCACAACTTCTAAGATTTGTGAGTTCCCAGTGCGACAAATAACATCTTAAAAGAAGACAGAAAACAAATCCTGATGAGGATCAAGTACAATCTAATGAAGAAAGACTGAAAATTAACATAATTATAACATCTAATTAATGCGAAAGAGCGAGCTCTTTAGGGAAAATTTAAAAAAAAGAGGCTTTAAGTCGCCTTGAATTAGGAGTGTATGTTATGGAGAAAGGAAAAGTAAGTACTTATCAAAAGGGAAAAGGATATTAATTGAAAGAGAAAAGGTGCTCGTGTCAAGGTAAAAAGGGCAATTATAAGAGGTGAAAATGGCACTTCTTGCATCTAAAAAGGTACTTAACAGAAATTTTAAAAAGCACTTGTGAGAATGGAAATGGGGAATCTGTTGAAGGAAAAGGGCATTAAGCGTCATATTTTAAGAGGGGCATTTTGAAAAGGGCAGAGGCTCATATAAAAAAGGGAGAAAGGGCACTAATCCAAAGGAAATATGGTAGTTATTAGAAAGGAAAAGGGGCACGAGTCAAAGTAAACAAGTGGGAAAATGACAGAGGTGAAAAAGGGAATTTTCTTGCACCTAAAAAGACTTACTCACCAGCGATGAAAAGAGAGTAAAAGGACAGTTATTAGTGAAAGGGGCACTTTTCCTCTGTAAAAAGGGGCTTTTAGGGAGTAACTGGAAAAGAGGGAGAACAGTGCCCTCCTCCCCCCCCCCCCCCCAAACCGGGAGTTCCACCTTTGGCATAATGGGCAAAAATGAGAAGAAAACAAAACCGGAAAATCATGTCCTTTCAGCAACAATTGTAAATCACTGGTATCAAATTAGAAATAAACCACGTTTGAATTTTATTTTGGGGTCAACTGCCCCCCCCCCCCCACTTCAGTACGCCAGTGGAGGGACGTATTTCGAGGGCGAAAGTCTAATTCTTGAACAAGGCGCTTTAATCTGTATTACCTCACTCTACCCTCTAGCCAGGTCTGTGGAAGTTGAACATAATCGATTATGTGGGCTGCGAATGAACGGCACCATATTGCATTGTAGTGTAATACTTATAAACATATGAACAATAAATTGTCTGGCTCAATAATAAAGGAAAGAGAAGGCCCAAACCAAGTGATTACGATGAAAAATTAAATTGATGTAAATGGGGTTGCTAACAAAAGGTTAACAATGATTTGCATCGGGAGATGTTTATTTCTTCTAGGAGGAAGTTTCAGTCTCATATTGACCTTGTTCAAATTCGTTTCGATTTCATATTGACCGTGGTTCTTTAATTAGATTTCATACTGATCTCAGTCTAAGATTTTCAACGTAACATTCAATGCGTACACTTACATCAATTAAGAGATATTTAATAAGCTCTTAAAATATACTGATTTAAATGTAAATGTCTGAATTAAATTATTGATCTCGGATCTCTCTGAGATAAATTTGTATAATGGCAGTACTGAAGTGAACAAAATATTTGTTTTATAGCGCCTATCACATTATAGGACATATCTAAAATAGGTGCTTCTAAAGGCCTTTCGGGTCGTTTAATAGTTTACAAAAAACATTTTGTATTGGCTCTAAGTGTGCTTTCAACTGATTCATCTAAACAGGGAGGTGATAGAGAAGGAGTGGAAACTCTTGTTATTTATTCAAACGCATGCGCGAGTTTTAAAGCGTAACAATTGGATGCATAACATTCCACTCGACTTTGAAGCTCTATACTCCGAGCCGCTCTTCCACTGCGGGAAATTTCGGAGGCCAGGCACCAGTTTCACATTTATTAAATTACCGGCAACATTTCAGTGTAAATTATAAACTTTGAATTGTATTGGGAATAGTGCCAGAGTTGGTAAAAGAAAAATTATATCCTGACAAAAACTCAATATTTTAGGATAATCCGATTATTTTCGCATTTTTAATGTCCCGGTAATAAATCCATGATTTACAATCTTCGATAGCTTTAAGTTTGCTAATACGTGCTTTTTCTCTTTTTGCAGTTGGAAAAAAGTATGAAATTACAAAAGTTTGTGTTCGCTTGTTAAACTCATTACACATTCAACAATTGATGATAATTTTTTTACAAGGGACAGCGAACATTTGCTAAAAACCCATTTTTGATGTAGGAATTCTAGATCCTGATATTTCATGCGCTCTTTTATCTCACCGCCTGGTCAACGGTAAACTGTTGCAGATAAGCGTAAATTTTTCGGCAACTTGGAGCATGGGGTCAAAGGAGAGCTGCTTAATTCCACTCATTCTCTATCACCCCTGATCTCAACTTCTTCCTTTATGTGGGTTTCGATATGTCGAAACCGGCAGATTTGTCAAGTGGTTGTATCCGGTATGAGTGTCATCAAATTTTGAATCATTTTCCGCTTTTAGCAACAGGTGAAAGGTGAACAAATTGATGGAAGTTAGATTTGAAAAAGAAAGAGGAACAAGATGAGCTCACATTTTAATTCTGATATGAAAAATATTAAGGATATCTTGCACATTGATGGTTCATTTATGTATTTTGATCAAATCCTAAAGTCGAATTAACTTTCTCTCAGGTTCATTTATGGTATACTATTCAGTTCTTTCCGCACTGCCTATATTTGTTGTAAAAAGATTCGGAAACATGAACGTTTTGAAAAAAGCAGGTAAGTCGCTGAATTACGTTGATACTTTATTGAACGGTTTCTGTAAACTTAAAAGATATAACCATTTTCGTTCAAATTTTTCTTGTTTTGCCTTTAAAAAAACCCAGGATGAATAGCAAAAAGATTTACAACATAATTTTAATGATTCACAACTTTGGAAATCCCGTTTATCAATAAATCATAAAATGAGAAATTTTCAATTTCAACACAAAGTTTTCTTTATAAAATAGATGTAAGTCCTTTTTCAATATTCACTTTTTGTAAAAAAAAAAGTTCGATCTCTTTTGAGTGATATTTTTGTATGGTGTAAAGAAAAACATCTACGTTGTGTTTTGTTTACAGATGAAGAATATTTTTAGTTACTCTTATTACCAATCTTGTTTCTTTTTCAATACAGTTATTGCAAACTCTTTTGTGTTTACTTGTAACATGGAAAACAAGTTTCTACTATTCCGTTAATTTTTACGAGCTCTTAAACATTTAGGAAATATTACCAAATCACAGATATTGTGTTAAGTAATTTGTTTTGATGAGTTAACTAGTCTATCATACTTTAATATATATTCTTTCTCTATACGAGCATGTTATTAATTTTTATGAGAATTGCTTTAATAAATACTTTTTTAAAGGAAAAAAAGATGAGCTCACCTAAGTTTGACTAAATATGTAAAATATTTTCATTTTTTTATGATACATAAATAGCTCCCCAATACTTTTTTGTTTGTTTTATATCATTCATACCTAACTAGTAAATCTTAGCCGGCAAACCCGATACAAAGATAATTTCATTTTTTAATCCCGGTATTATCAGTTGTGTGATGTTTTCATATCAATACGCCATTACTATGATGAGTCATAAATGTATTTTGATATCGCCAATTTATGCATTTTCTATATAGTCTGTTTGTTTGTTTGATTTTGTTTGTACAACATAGACGGCTACACACACTATGCAGTAATATACTGCTATGTTTAGTTTTGTCAATGAATTTTATCTCCTTGGTGCTGTTAATCACTGTAACAAAAATACAAATTATGCCACTGAAAAAAAGAGTAAAGATTAGGGAACTAACTTAGTTCTAGTAGTTGGATAATTATTGCGGAAAATTGCTTAAAATATGTGACCCCAAAAAATGAGAAGTGGGGAGATCCTACAACCCTCGAGTCCAGTACGCTGCCGCTGCTACATGTACAGTGAGCGGTCATAACAAGGACCTAGCACAAACCCATGGTCATAATAGTAGTAGGTTCATGGTCATAACCGCCCTCCCATCACGCCCTCCGACTGTTCACTGTATCATTGTCAGCCAGGGTCAATGATCTGAATAAAGTTACTCACGGTACATATTATTCATTGTAATCATATAATGCCACTATATATAGGCCAACATATTGACTGAAACCAAAAAGAAATTGATGGAAAACCAATCTCAAAAACTTTCGAGAAATCAACTCTTAAGGCAATTTCGATACCATATTCCACAGAAATTATGTTCGACCTTGCGTTATCATGGTACCTGTATAATGCGACCTTGTAATGTCCGCATATTTCAACAGGTGATCCACAAGGCTCTTGAAATTGCCTCAGGTTGAAAAGTGCCATCATGTTCAACTGATTTTCGAGACTTACCTCAATTGTGTCAGCGTGTCATTGTGGATCTTAGACCAGGTAGCAGACATGTATCCTTCATCAGAGAGACTGATATGTATGATGCGATATCAACGAACTATAGGGCAGTATGACCCCCAATTACAGCACTCATAGGTTGATCAGGAAACGGAACATAGGCCTTAAAATACCTATAAATAGCAGTCTTGCCAAGACCAATCGATGGTATATGTCGAAATCATCATTATAATTGTCCGTCGATGCAAGGCGTTCATAGTACGCCTGTATCATGTGTTCAGATAAATCACACTAGTAGTTCAGTTGTTTATTTTTCGTATTTCTTCAAAGCTGACGGACAGTGTTTGTTGTGTCAACCGTGGTGTACGGGGGAATTACAGGCCAATTGTTAAAAGTATTGTGAAATATTTGACCTTTTACCAAAGCGACTGTTAGATACAATCCATAAGTCTCGTTTAGCTTTTGTGATTGACATGTTTACAGTATTTTGTCTGCCCAAAGCAAAGAGGAAGGTTAATGTCCCTAAACATTGGTTTCAGCATGATATTTTTCATTTAAACTTGACATTGACAGGTTATGAAAGAGGGTTATGAAAGAGAGGGGGAAAGAAGAGAGAGAGAGAGAGATCTAGAGAGATAGAGCGAGAGAAGGGAGGAGGAAGAGAGAAATTGAGAATAACAAGAGATAAAGAGACCCTCAGAGATAAAGAGAAAGAGAGGGGACGTATGACACTCGTAGTTTTACATAAGAGAGGAAGAGAAAGACGAAGGGGAGAGATAGGGGAAAGAAGAGAGAAATATATATATATAGAGAGAGAAAGAGAGAGTGAGAAGAGATAAAGAGAGATGAGGGAGAGATAAGAGGGAGAGGGGATATGAGGGATATATAGATAAGGATAGAGAGAGAGAGAGAGAGTGATTTTTGTTGGGGGAGGGGGGGGGGGAGATAAGAACGCAACAGATGATACCGTCCCGCATCCACATCCTCACGTCATCACTCGCGTCAGTCGTCATAAACCTTATCCGGTGCTAGGCTCGCCACTGACCAGTCCATTCTGTTCATGTATTTTGTACAGGAGGTATACTCATTGAAACATTTTAACCGATCCTTAGGAATCAGTAATGCTCAGCTTATTACTGCGAGGAATTCGTCTGTTTAAAGCAAGTGATACAATATTCAATCTGTGATGCACGGCCCTACGTGTCATCAGTGTCTGTGATATGGTGTAATATTGAAGCCCTACAAAAATTACGCTTCAAAATGATCAAGAAGTGCCTCAAAAAAAAGTAAAAATAATCGAATGACCGGTTTTACCATACTCGTCTTCCCCAATAGACTGTAGTGTTATGACAACTGTTAGGAAAACGCAAAATTTGATTTCGATGTCCAATCATAAATATCTTGATAATCGGACAGGCGATCGGCTTGTAAAAGTCATGGGGTTCCTGACTAACCAAAAGGTTTATAATTATGATCGCAGCATGAGCTGAATCCAGGATTTTGTTTCGGAATTTGAGACAAAATTACCCAATCCCTTTAAGACCGCTTTACCAGAAGGACTTTTATCACATTCAGTGAAGTCATGCAAGAAAAGTTTTGCTCATTACATGTCATTAAAAAATGTTGCTTTTGTGTGTCATCTGGAGAAGATCGAGTCGGGGTGCGTTTCTTCTTATGATCCTTTTTTTTTATGTTTCATGAAACACGCCATATGTAATAATATTACTACTACTACTACTATTTATACTACTACTACTACTGAATTAGAAGTGCTTAAGGCTTAAACAGTAGAGATTGAAATTAAAGCAGAATAAACAGAGTAGTCAGGAAAAATAAATAATTTCTAGTTTATTGACCAAAATAAGGAATGAAATGCTTTGTACTTTGTTACATGAGGATCTTATAAATCGACTTGCAATGACCATATCTGTCAGTGAACAGTGGTTCATAAAAGGAATATACAAATAAATTGCAGTTCTGTATACTATGCACAATTGCAAACACATGCTTTGACTAAGGGTAAGGGTGTGTGTGTGTGTGTGCGTGGGTGTGTACGTGCGTGCGTGTATGTGTGAGTGCGTATGCGTGTGTGTGCGTGTGTGTGTGTGTGTGTGTGTGTGTGTGTGTAAGGAGGGGTTCAATGAGCTAGCTTCCTTCACTCCCACAATAACAATACTTTACACATTTTTCTTTAAACAAAATATAGGTACTTTTTTATTTTGACTGTCGAACGAGTAGCATTGTCAACATATTTTTTATAAGTTTACAAAACAAAACAAGCAAACAAAACAAAACAAAACGAACGGACGTGACATCAACCAATTAGAAGCGTTTTTTAACAGACATTCCTATATAAGAGGTCTTCGAATAAACGTGCTCTGTATAAAAGTTCAAGAATCATATAACATGTTACCTAAATTTACATCCAAATTATGTATTTAAAAAATCTCCAATAATCTCTACAATAATATATTTATTTGTCATCATTTAAATCTATTACAAATGTTGAAAAATGTACCCTATTTATATTTTACATTGGAAGTTAATCCAGTCATTATCAACATGTTTGGCGTATCTTATACCAATCCAATACATAGCAATATAATGCAATGTAATGTAACAACTTCGGTTTGTTTAAAATGTATGTACACTGAAGGAATTCTTGGCCCACATCAAAAGAGATACTTTGTAAATATATGCAACTGTTTGTTTATCATTGAGAAAGTGCAAAATCTCATACTCTAAACAAACGAATAAAATATATATTTCTTAAATATAAAAACAGTTACTTTAAGATTTATAGAATATATACTTCACCATTTTCAAAAGTACCATAAAATAAAGTCTTGGAAATCATATATCAATGTATACATTTCATTCAAAGGCAATATGCTAGTATAAAGAGTATGTTTGTCATAAAATAAACCCTGCTGATACAAGAATAAGAATAAGGTAATTAGAGATTCCGAAATCAACAAAGAGATATTGTAATATATAAAACTAGATATAACATATCTTACAACCTCTTAAAAACCGGAAAGTACATACAATTTTTTTTGCAATGTGTAATTTTTGAAACAATATTACATTTTATCACCTGACGAAGTGTTGCAGCGGCGCACAAAACGTCGTGATCTTTTAGATCTCTTGTTGACCAGACATTGCGAGACAAGCGAATATCACTAGCGATATTATTTTCGATAATATTAATAAATATAAGAGTATTCAAAAACTCTATGATCAAACCGAATCATGGAAGTAAAGCATATACTTCATTACATATATATTACAATTATGATATCATTAAGTTATTCATTATTCATCTGAAAGGGTTGTACTATTTCATAATAGGGTATGGTAAGTTGTACATCAAACATAGGTAGTTTCAACCGACATAGAAGCGAACTCTATCAGAAGTTTATTACATGTAATGCATACAAGAACAGGTGGATAGCAGGCTCTGAGTAATATAAAAATTACTTGATTCCTGCAATATTAGAATGGAAATACTATGTTATAAACAAAGGGGTGAACTGAAAAGTGACAGTAATTAACTTTAGTAACATGTACAACTTCATGCAATTAATATATGTGGTCTAGTCCGGTGCCTAAACAGAAAACTAATCTCGGACCAATCACAAGAGTTCAAATTTTCAGACATGATATCATACAATCCTAAAGCCAATGCACCTATTGATCAAGGACAATTATTAATGCTGCTTTTTATAATGATTGTCAAATTACTGTCTGTGTTTTTAAGTTTGAAACGTGGTATTTTTTGTATAATGATGAATTGTTGTCATCAAAGGGAAGGAATCAAAACTATGAATTGATTACCGAGTAGGTATCAAAAATACTTAAAATTCTATGATAAATAACATACAGAAACTTTAATGGCTAAAGGCAAAGCTATCGCACCACTCTTGACAATACCAATCTCATGGCACAGCGTCCATCACGAATTGTGAAATAGGGGGCACCCGCTCATCTGTCCGTTACCTGGCCGTGGTGAAAAGCTTTGAGAAATACTAGTAACACACTGTAGCGATCTTTACTGGTGGTACTTGAATAATATTTCACGTATGCAGAACATTTCTCCACAGAAGACTTGATTGGTTGGGTAGTACTTTGTTGACTTAAATCAAATAAAATTATAATGGTGAATTTTCACAACTCTGGAAAAAGGGAGTATTATAATCAAGTGCGTGTGTGATATAATTCTTGTTATGATAAAAATATATATCTGATATTTAACAGCTCGTGTCAAAATTCTAAAGTGTCATGAGATGCAATTTAACTAAAAAAATAATCAAACATGATGCCACACTACTCATTTGTGGAGTATCATTAATATGACAATGCAGCTAAAGTGATCAAGTATGCAATCTATGTATGGTAGTATATTGACAAAATAATAACCGAGCTCTAATATAAGCCTCGCTCAGATTTGACGCGGGAAAACTGTTGAATTTTAACTTTATGGAGACGTAAAGTGCAATGATATGCTTCACATTTCTGTATCTTATTACATAGAGCCCAGTGAGTACGCACATTACCATTATTGCGCGCAGTTGTCACTCATTTACAAGTGGATACCACGGCAGTTTAAAAGACATATCTGAACGACCCTTAGGAGTAAAAGTTGATTACATCAGCCCACTGAACTGCTGCATCATCGATTCCGCTGACGGACGTTTAGATGGCTCTTTCTGAAAGCATGGCTTCAGAATCTTCTTGATGTTTGGTTGGAGTTTCTCCACACTAGCTGGCATGACATCACCGCCCATGAACCTACGGAGTAGAGCCATGTGATTCATGGTCCTGGGCCAGACGGATTGTCCCGAGAAGAACTCGAGGAACGTACAGGCTAAGGCCCAGACATCGGATGCCGATGTGGCGGACATGTTACCATCCACAGATGTACAGCATTCAGGTGGCATGTACGTGACTGTACCTCTGGCAGCAACGACGGTGGCACGTGACATGGTTGACCTCGTCTTGATGTGCGCAAGACCAAGGTCACACAAGTATGGCTTCTTCGTCTTTGATTCAATCTGAGCGTACAGAACGGGGGACAAACAGATTAATTTGGTGAAGCTTGTAAAAAGAATATTCACATAGATGAATATGCCGCAATGTTGCATGCATTACCGAAACAACTTTTCACGATGTGAATATTTACAATTTGTGTCTGAAAAAATGCTAGCTTTCAAATATATTTTATTCACATCCTCCATGAATCAAACAAAATATGACATAACGTTTTAGAATAAAAATGGTAACATGAAATAGGAGATAATAATGCCCTCCTGGCTCTCAACAATTTATCTTCTTGCATAGACGGGATGTATGATTGGATAAAAGACAGAGTAAGCGCGACTAGAGAGATATGATAGAGGCTTAAATAAAGAGAGAGAGAGAGAGAGAAATGGAGGCAAGGGTCCAAGGAAGTGAGGAAGACAATGAGACAAAGAGATAGAGAGGTGATGAAAATATGAGACTTACGATTATATTCTGTGGTTTTATGTCGAGATGGAGTATCTTACAGTGGTGGAGAAAGGTGACAGCTGACAGAAGATCCCTAGATAAGCGTACCTTATGCATGAATTCATAAGGATTACCATCCTGCAACAAGATTTCATAGAAGGGTTGGAGGGTAATTAAATATTATAGAATTATATAAATTTGCAAAGGGATAACTTTCCAGAGAAAATCATCCAAGGACAAGTACCAATATGACAAAAATACCTCTGAATTACTAGATCCCTAGACAACGACCTCTAAGGACAATTTCCACATTACCCTCATACATCGTCATCATTAATATCATCATCCTGTGGGTCCCCTCTGTGGGGGGGGGGGGGGGGTCAGGTCTCCTTATTAGCGCTATCCATCTCGCCCTGTCTGTAGTCATGTCCTTTTTCTTTAAAGCTTCCTTAATACAATCTATTCACCACTTCCTGGTTCTTCCTTATTTTTCCTCTTCACGTATCCAGTCGGCTCCCATGTTCCTCAGACAAGTAGGGGGTAATTAACAGGTGCTTGTCCAGGATAATTGTCCTAGTAGGGCGATTGTCTGAGGGTGTGGTGGGTAGCTGTCCATGGGTAAAAGTCCTTGGAATGAGTTCTTCTAGAATTGATTCATAATATTTCCGTCATAAAAATTGGTATCTGTTTGACTGACAGAAAACATGATATTGCTAAATAAATCAGCATCTGTAGAGTTTGTTTGACACTACAGAATTGATAATGTCTTGCAGTAACACTCATCGGTAGGCTCATCATTTTAATGTGGTCTAATATTAATTTTGTTTTCATACCTCGAAGATGACTGTACTCAGATTACTCCCATCGATGAGCTGCATGACGATCATAGCATTTCCAGGGGAACGTTGGTGGCCAACCGCCATCAGCTGAACAATGTTGGGATGGAGGGCACGCCTGCATAGAAGAAAAAAGAGTCCCCCAAATTGCTTTTAATATTCTCCTTTTCACTTTTTCCAACCCGTTAACACTTAAAATTAACAGTACCTCTTTAGGATAACAATTACCACCAAGACAACTAAAGAACGATTCCATGTTTGATTCCATTTGCCATGAAAATACTAACAAAATTGTATTTGCTGGTAACATTATAAATATGCATTACTTTTGAAGGAAAACCCTACAAATTGTTATCGTTTAGTTTGTTAAAATCTTAGTCTAAGTTTGTACAGATTATTCAAACTAAGGTGATATAATCTATTTCCACCCCTTCAAAAGGTATGAAATTTCATGGGTTTATTTCTAATGACATGCTCTATTTGCCAAGAGTCATGGTTATTCTAATTTATCTTTTCTTTTTGTTCGAGGTCTGAGGGAAAAGGAATGAAATTCTCCTTCTTTTCATCCGTGTTATCAAGGGAATTCATGTTTCATGATTGGTAAGTGATATCATAATGAGGTTGGTAAAGAAGATGGAATAGCATACTTATGGACTGCAACCTCCTGCTCAACTTCAGAATCTTGACTACCCTCACTGATAAGGAGCTTGACGGCAACAGGTGTACCTCTCCATTGGCCCTTCCAAACCTCACCAAAGCCACCTCTCCCGATAATTTCTTTCAACTTCACCTCGTTCTTAGGATCCTTTATGATGTGGACTCCACAGAAAGAATCATCTAAGAAAAAAATACAACCAACATATGCATTGGAATTAGCATAGCTTGCATTCACTTTTAACTTTGTGGGTTTTAGTATAACAAAAATAACTAAGTGCTTTGAGCTCACCTTCAAAAAAATATTGTGTGGTAATATTTCGCACCTTAAACATTATCTTAAACAAATGTTAAACAATATTTATTTGCAGGTAACAAAAATGAAATCTTGATTTAACAGTAACTGTTTAGAATGGAAAAGAATTGTACTGAAATGCACTAATACTTGACCAAGCTAATTCATACTGCATTAATATACATGAAGATATGGGAAATGTAGGCATTGAAGTAATCCTCACTAAGAGCTTCCTCTATGAGTGATTATACCCGCTACGAGAGATTTTACACACATGTCCACTCTTTATTAATAGTAAGTCACTTGATTAATACAGGGGTAAGGTGCGCAACTCTGTTATTACATACTTTCAAGACATGTCCATACTATATAAGGGTAAGTTACTCCATAGAGTTTTGGTATATCGTCATGAATTTGGTTCAAATGAACATATTGGAAGCATATGTGATGCTACAATATTCTGTGATCGTTGTCGCGGTTGAAATGGAGTCTAAAGTTATGAAATGTTAAATAATAAACTGTTTATGTTGTATAGCTCCCTCTCAAGGTCAAGATATTAATTTAGCTATAAAACAATGTTTCTTGACTAGAATCGACCAATTGGCTATTCCCGTTTGGAAATTATATATCACAACTACATATTTTGAGATTTACATGGTCGCAGCTACCATTGTAGGGCCGTAGGCGCTATTTGAAATTTATCAAAATTTACCGGGAGCACTGGTAAATTTTATTATAATTCCGTTATTTAGAGACATTACACACAATGTCCATACTACATAAGAATAAGTCACTCCATTTCGACGAGGGTAATTAGCTGTGTAATTCCATTAAAGAGACTTTGCACACATTTCCATTCGATATAACTGAAAGTCACTTCTTTATGACAGGTACATGGTAACGTGCAGATGGCATGTAATGCCACCGCTGCCACCATCATGTGACTAAATAACAACTAAACGACTGATGACATGAAGTTGGGGTTAACAGTGGCTTTTAACTGAAATGTTATGGTAACAATCAACTTGACATTCTCAAGAAACCTCTATGTAATGGTTTACTCCATCAACAGGCT
Organism: Strongylocentrotus droebachiensis; assembly: GCA_035222895.1. Taxonomy (NCBI): domain Eukaryota; kingdom Metazoa; phylum Echinodermata; class Echinoidea; order Camarodonta; family Strongylocentrotidae; genus Strongylocentrotus; species Strongylocentrotus droebachiensis. The sequence continues at coordinate 41,066 of JAVYIG010006366.1, forward strand.
TTACAAACGCATTCAGTCTGTGAGGATTGGACGTGTTTGTATGACCATAATTATAGTGATTATTTAATGAGATAATTGCTATAATTGTGTAACAAGGTGCGTCGTATTAAGTTTTGTTCTGTTTGTTGTTATTTAATTTCCTCTTTCATTAATCAACATGAAGCTTCCTTTCACATTGACGCCAGGCCAAATTTTCATGAGATAAAGCAGTGAAGAGGAAAATAAAGACCATATTTCTACATTCAATGAACCTGAAAGTGAGCCCCTTGGTGATTCCGAAGGATCATTACGATCATGTTGGTCTGCATTACTCCCGCCACTAGAAGTAGATGGCTTCCTCTCTCGACCTCCGTCATTAGCTTGTACGTGAACTAAGCTGCTGTCATCAAGCTCCTCTCTGAAACGGAACAACATACACCAATTGAAAGGTCATTGTGAATTCTGGTAATGGCAGCAAAGGAACTTTCACAAAATCATACAAAACCTTGACTGGATCTTTACAAAAAAGGGAAATTAAGGAAATCTGTGAGACTATTGTGAATAATGGGCAACAAAGAATAGGGAAATAGAGCAAGTAGTGGTGTTTTCCAACAAGTTTTTTGTTCTAATGTCGTTTATATTTTGCTGGTCGATCAATATGTAACATAACCGGAAGGCAAAATCAACCTCAAATTTTTATTAGCATTTTATAAATGTACACTCTCATAACAAACATCACTGACCGTTGTCATCTTACTTGTAATAACTTTTTTTTTGTAATAGAAGGCACGCAAGAGGAACCAAGAGAAGAAAGAACAAAAACGAGACATATTGAGAGAAAATGGGGAGGGTAGAGCCTGCTCTGTTTATATCGAAGTTTAATTATAAAGTCAGCTTTATAGTCGTAGAGGGGTTGTCTAATTGAGAGTGTTGTCTTCCATGTATATTCCAAAAGATTCTCCCATTTCTCTTACTAGTCTTATTCACCTTTCGCCTGACAAACTTTGCCGTAACTTCGGAAGCAAAAGTCTCACAAAGTAAATGACTTTGATCATTCTGATTACGTAAAGCAGACAAATTATATTCAAGTTATTCTCCTATGCAAGTAGTGGCCTACTTAAAGCTGGTTTTATAGAGACAAGTAATTGCTTCTGTACCTCTTCAGCTTGCGAGCGATGTGCTCCAGGACTTTACGAACGGCAGCCTCTTTCAGATAGTTGAGTGGTGTGTGTTTCTTGAGATTAGTCTGACTGATGTCTGCACCCTCTTGTACAAGATAACACATTAGAGCAGTAAGAGGCTTGGTAATTCCATTGTCACGAAACTTCTTTAGGAACTGAGAGACACCATAAAAGAAAAGAAAAAATATTTCACAACAGATTCAACGATTTCTGAATTCTTTAACATACAAACTGAATATTTCTGGATTCTTTAAAATACAAACTGAATAATCAGAAGGCAATTTAAAAAACCACCACAAATTAAAACCACAATGGGGTAATCTCTGAATGCTTTGAAACGAATGATATTTAACAAAATGAATATGCCCTATTTCTTCATTGTAAATGATAAGGATTTTTTCATTACAACATCACCAAACATGTACATGATACCAGATTTCCTGGACCACATGTTGCAAACATTACAATAACATATTACATAATCCGAACATGATATATAAAGTCAATGCCATAGGCTATTTAAATGGCCCTTTAGCTGATTTCTTGCAAATCCATGCGGTCATATTCAAAATGATTTTGAAGGAAAGGGAAAAGTTCAAGAGGTTGAGAATATTTACCGATTTCAGATTATCAGTGTCGGGAACATCCCGCCCCTGTCGGTGCTTCATAACCGCGATGTGAAGGCAACTGTCCCCGTCACCATCCGATGAGTTGACATCAGCTCCGTGCTTGATCAGGTCTTCGATGATGGCAGTATGACCTTGAGAGACAGCCAGAACCAGCGGCGTTTGATGCTGCTCGTTGTACATATCAATAGCACAATGCCCCTATGAAGAGAGAGAGAGAGAGAGAGAGAGAGAGAGAAAGAGAGAAGATTAAAAACTACTGGCAGAGGTCAATAATGGGAAAAGATATATACACATACATACAAGCGGGAAATAGAGATGCAACGATCGGAAGAACAGACGAGACGTACTTATATAAGAGATCCAGTGTGAGAGCTACTAAGCAACAGAGCCAGTTTGTTGTTTCCAAACTCTGAACACTATGTCATACCTTTGAAGCCATGGCTATTCATTTTCCACAGCACAATTGTGTGAAAATAATAATTTGCAACAAATAATCGAATTTTACTCTAAGACATATTATTACTTTAATTTATGGATTTTCGGATAACAAAATTCACCACTTTGAGCACCAACATTCAATACAACTTTTGATAATGGGTGTATCAATTGAGATTCTCATAAGACAAATGCAAATCAAATAAGATTCTGCTTGAGTGCGTCGACTACAAAAAAGTGGAGGTTTAAAAGGATGGGAATTACCTCAGTGATAAGTATTTCTGAGATATTCCGATGGTTATTAAGAACTGCCAAGTGAAGAGCCGCGTAGCCATCATTCTTCCGGATGTCAACTAGAGATTGTTGTTTCTTGATCAAAAGACGAGTAGCACTAAACAAACAAACAAAACAGATTTAAGGTTCTAAATTACAATACAAAAAGTCTTAGTATATCTGAAATTAGTGTTTCTGGATACGAAATCAATTATATACAAATATATGTAATGTACAACATATGGGGAAAGAAAATCATATTTCTAACCCTATCGCAAGGTAGGCCAATATACATACAAAATCTTTTGAACGTACCACTGAAAAAAATCTTGAAGCATTTGGATCAGATTAGTCGAATGTCGAAATGTCGAAAATATTATTGAATTTTGCAATTTGTAATTACTCGAAAGTTTAGAAAAATCCACATAAATGAAGATATTAAATGAATTAGCTCAAACAATGTCAATTTTAATATCCTTCATATATATCATTCGTCGAATTTAAATCTTTGTTGTGTTGCAATGTGAAGCATAGTTAAAGTCTTAATCTATAACAACTCACTGTGGATTGTCTGTCAAGGCAGCGTGATGTAGCGGATTGTATCCTCTTTTATTTTTCAACTCCAAGTCGATGTTTCTAGCATTTATCAGGAGCTCAGTTATCTCCTTCTGTGTTCTCCGGATGGCGTCATGCAAAGGGGTGTCTCCAACATTGTCCTGAAATTATGTATGTTTCGTATTTCTTTCAACAATTGGAATTCCTAATGCCAGAATGTAATGTACCACTCTAATGTCAAGTAAATAATTAGAGTCCTGCATAACACAAATTCACAGCAAGTATGCGTCTATAAGCATGCCCAGATACAGCACAGTCCAATCAACTCAAAATTATTGGGCAGTTTCTTTCCGAAATAACATTAACTCAATATAAATGTGTGGACTTACATCAGACTTCTTCATTCAGAGAGTTCTCTAATTTTTGTTCATAACAAATTAGTTTCGGGATTCTCAATGTGATTTACATACCTATAACCTTGATAATTATGTTTCTTCAATGTAATCAAAACTGATATATACACATATGGATTCAGTAGTGTAATACAATTTGGTTGAAATGTTTTGTAGTATTAACAACAATCCTTGTGTTGTCGTGCAGCATCGCGACATAAGTTGAGACAATGAAATATATCTTACTTGTGCATTTGGATTTCCACCTTTTCCAAGGATCAGTCTCACACACTGAGTATGGTTCTTCGACGCCCCGATATGAAGAGGACTTCTTCCTCCGTCGACATCCTTAGTGTTGGGGTCGGCCCCGTGGTCTAACAGGTACTTCACAATTCGTTGATTATCTCTACCAAATAAATTCAAATATACAGTAAGACTCAGTAAAAAGACAAACCTGTATTTAAGCCCTTATAATATCTTGAAAACAAAGTCAAATTGCTGAAATGCATAATGATATAATGGTCGATAATATATCCTTTAATTTGATATGGTATTCATTCTAATGCCCTCACTCACCATTAAAAAAGGTGCCTAAATTGTCTTTCCATAATTTTGGAATGAATGACGCTTAGGATTTGCTTTCATCGTGTGTGAGTGCATCCATTTAGGAAACCGTGTAATGACTAACACTTTCATTAAAAACTTGGGCAGAGGCAGACTGAACATGTAGCAGATGCATCCCCAATATGGCCATTTACCTAGCACACAGGCCATCACATGGATCGTTAAAGAGAAAAAATATGAAATATTATATAGATTTCATCTTCTTCAAGTAGTGATTATTAATTTAAATGATGACCTATTTGAATGGTAAAAACAATATGTTGCTGTATTATTTACCCGGCGTAGACGTATTGGTATTAATACCGTTCTGTCTGCTGCAATCATATTTGTTTAGTATGGTTTCATTTTATTAGATTTGATTTATTCATACATGTATCATTACTATGTCTTTACCCGACCAACAATGATATGGCGCTCAAGCATTACAGGAATCTTTTCCTACCAGCTAACTGTTTATTTCACCTGGATGAAGATTGGCAAACATATATATATATTAGTGTCTCGTCAAAGGACATGAGTGCCGTGGCAGGGATGATGGTGATGATGCAGTGAATGGTGAACTCACTGAAGGACAGCATTTGCTAGGGCAGTGTCACCCTCGTCATCTTTGACATTGAGTTTGGCTCCATTCTTGATAAGTAACTCGACTATCTGAAGATGACCTTGATAAGCAGCTAGATGAAGGGGTGTGTTTTCCTTGACATCCACATTTACCTATGCAAAGAGTGGAATCAAACATATGACAATGGATAGAAATAAAGAGAAGGAAAGGAGTGATATTTGTTGTGATATGTAGAAGAACCAACCTATCCATGTATGGTAGTCCAACAACAATGATAATCAGTAAGACATAATCTGCCTTTTGATGTAAATTCAATGTATACTTTGATATGAAGTTGCACATTGCGAATAATAAATCATATACCATGAAGTACTTTTTACGATACAAAATATAAAATTATTTACAAATCCTTTGTTCTTTTCGAGGGCTTCAGCGACACGTTTCACATCGCCTTCCATAACAGCCTTGAAAAACTCCATTGCACTCTGAGCTGTTACTTCTCCATCCTTAGGAGCTGCCTCAGCTGCTGCAGCAGTCACTATCTCTCGAATATCATCTGAGTCAAGGAGCCCAAGCGGATCGAGCAGCCGCGTCAGCAAATGCGCCATCACATCTGCAAGACAATTACAACAGGAATTTCATCGGTCATTAGATGATGCCCTTATTTGACTCTCGAACTTTGCTCTATTTCTAAACCTGCAACATGCTAAAGGCCTACCTACAAAGAATTAACGACAGCATAGCAAAGATCTTCAAGAAAACAGCCTAAAGAAATTTTAAAAACCGTGCACGTCCCTCATTGAGTTGTTCCGATCGTCAAAATGGCACACTAATTCGAACATGAATTTTATCTAGGCAATTAAGCGGGCTTCTTAAGTTGCCCCGTAAGTTGATTCAGCATACAGGACATGCCTGTAGGTTGAATACCAGACAAAAGGCTCTTTTCATCTCTCCCCTGCCAATTTCATCCCTACTTATCATTCGTTTGAACCTACAGCAGTACTTGCAATTTGTGGTATGTCAATTTTATGAATCAAATGTAACATATAACATATATATTCGGATAATTACTCTTAAGGACATGAAGAACTAAAATGGCTGGTGAAAATTATATTATCATTATGTTTTAAGAAATGCTACGCCCATAAGTTGTTTTGATTTTAAAGGACATTCTAAAATATATGTGAAATATAAAACAAATATAAAAACAATTTTTAACACTGGAGTTAAAATAAAACAAAGTAAAAACATAATTTACTTCAGTTTGATCTAGGCAGGAAGCATTACTTGATAATAAATTCATACATCATGGTAAACCTAAACGTTCAGAGCAGAAACCACTAGCATTACCACTAAATTACATTTTACATAACTGTTAGTACCTGCTCTGTCCTGCTCAAAGATTCCCTCTGACCCAGTCCCCTGTTCTACCAGGCTGAGTGCTTCCGGGTTAAAGGTCCAGAATGCTGCACCCACATTGACCTTGACATCACCATCTGCATCGATGAGAAGGACACGCCCTTCCTCACCAAGAGCCTGGATTCGAGTGAATTAAAATTTAAATGTGCTTGGTTTTATCAGCTCTATTTAAAAAAAAAAATACATAGGCAGCATACAAATACCTAGTCAATGAATTAAAAACCAAAATATAATGAAGATATGAAGAATTCGAAAATACCAGTGACATATTTCTTAAAAACAAACTTGAATTGGATAATAAAACAATATCGCTTATACACTGTTGCTCATAACGGTGGAATATTTTTTTTATCCCAATTTATGGAATTATTTTAAAAATAATTTAAAAATACTAGATCTAGATAATAGTATACAGTCTCAGATTTTATTGAATAATAATTTGCCAATATGTGTTTTGCGTGACTGCTAAAGCATGTATATTATGCTACTATGTTTATTAACTAGGGGACCTATGCCCTTAAGTCATAAATGACAGTAATGAGGATTAATGCCTCACAAAAGGGCACTAATATAGTACATCGACACGGTGTTGATCCTGGGGCCTCACAGTTACGAGGCCATTGCTTTGTCACTGAACCATGACTGTACGCAGCGGGGGCTATGGTAGGGGGCAGTTTCCATAAATTAAAAAACAAACAGAAAATGCAATAAACTTTCAATAATTTATTGCATTCTACCCCGGTCCCCAACATAAAAAAATCTTCTGTGTGCCCATGCCTTGAGCCATAATGCATGGCCGTCCAGAGGATTTTTTTATGTTGGGGACCGGGGTAGAATGCAATAAATTATTGAATATTTATTGCATTTTCTGTTTTTTTTTAAATTTATGGAAACTGCCCCCTACCATAGCCCCCGCTGCGTACAGTCATGGTTCAGTGACAAAGCAATGGCCTCGTAACTGTGAGGCCCCAGGATCAACACCGTGTCGATGTGCTATATTAGTGCCCTTTTGTGAGGCATTAATCCTCATTACTGTCATTTATGACTTAAGGGCATAGGTCCCCAAGTTAATAAACATAGTAGCATAATATACATGCTTTAGCAGTCACGCAAAACACATATTGGCAAATTATTATTCAATAAAATCTGAGACTGTATACTATTATCTAGATCTAGTATTTTTTAATTATTTTAAAAATGATTCCATAAATTGGGATAAAAAAAAATATTCCACCGTTATGAGCAACAGTGTAGATTAAGAAAAAACATAAAATGTATCATTCATGTGACTCAGAATAGTTGGATGTGCGAAAAACTGGAATATTAAGTCCATACAAAATAAAGATGAAGATCAATATATTATCATCATTTTTAAAAGGAATGCTTTCGGAAACTACATAGTACACATATGCAAATATCCACATACTTCATTTACATAAGATTACATAATCAAACACATCAAGGTTTTTTCAGGAATTCATCTTTATATCTCTTCGTTTCGTCCAGTTTCAAATGGGCACCCTCAATGACAGGCACAGGGTTTGAAAAGTAACAACAGCTACCTTAGAACAAATAAGAGACATTTATCAAGAAAAGTTTTTAATGAGTGCTGAACAATTTCATTGTTGTAATTTAATGTGTACGTTATTAATCAGTCATTAGTTAATGAACAATTAGTTATTTGCACAGTAATATCTGACCTTTGACATCTTACTGTTCCATCCACCATGTCCTTTCTGCAGCTCCTTCACGCTAGCCTGGTCAGACATTACACGCACTTTGTCCCCGGTGTTGAATGATGGCAGCTTCAATAAGAACAAAATGAAAATTGAAAAAATAAAAAAACATTACAATAAAATTACAATAATACTTCTACTGCTGCTACTGCTACTACTTCTACTACTTCTACTACTTCTTCGACTAAGCTACAGTATACTATGACTACTACTATACTGCTTCGACTAACCTACTGTATACTACTACGACTAAGCTACTGTATACTACTACAACTACGAATACTACTCGTACGACTACTATATCTACTTCTACTATAGCTTTTTTGTTTGCGCCTACAAGGTCTGTCTGGTATGTAGCTTACTTGCTCCTCCTGCCGTGGTTGTATGCAAGAAACTTTTATAGCTTCTAATTAACAAGTTATAACCTGTGTGACCCGATAAATATAGTTCATGGTAAGAATATATTCATACTCTATCTAATGATACCACATCCATAGCTCTTCTGCCGCGGATGACTGAGCAGCAGTCTGTAAACAAAAGGAAATGTTGTGTGTAACTGTGTATTGTAAAAATCCTCTTTTAAGTTTGGCCGGTTGAAGCAATGAATTTAGGTCAAAAGCCATATAAAACGCGCGTGTTTTTTTAAGTCCGAAAAAAAAATTGCTTACCTACTGACATACCTTTGACGCATTATAAACAAAGAAAAGGTGTTAATGCCGACTCAAACTAAGAAAAGTCTTATTACAAGCAAAATTTATTTATCTATTTCTTCGTTATGATGATATAATATTAGCTTCCTCGCATTCCTTGTTAAAAGCCCCACTGCACTACTTATACCTACTCGCGCCCTCTATGTAGCAAACAATGCATGTTGGTCCCCCATGATCCCCTTTTTCTTATGTTATTTGAGAGCTGGTTTGATGAGATAACCACCTGTCAGTGACCTTGCAGGGAGGCATAATAAACACACACACAAGTTACAGTTTACAATGTAATAGAATTCAAGTACACATTGATTATCATTTGTTTTCATGTCATACAAAATTTAAAACTATCTTATTAGTTGTCAGATTTGGTAAAACTTTTTTTAATGGTTTATCTGATTCTATTGAGTACATGTCATCATTTATTCCGATTTCTGTCAAGGCATTCCAGATATCTCTTTAAAAATTTGCTGGCATCCTTGAACCATAACAGGCATGGTGTCTCTAGCTAGCGCCCTCGTGAGAATATTTTGGGATATTAAGCCATGTTCATACAGCTAACATGTCCGAGCCATCTAAGGTAAGGATGGAAACAAACTTGGAATGCCTGCTTGCCAAAAGATATCATTGTTTGGGACATGGTCCTGTCATTTGATGCACAGCTCTCGTCTCGGGCAGCGTACATGTCCATGACGCACTACCGTACAGTAAAGTACTGAGCACACGGTAGATGTTCATCTTGGTGTTTATGGTCAGCATGATGTTCTCACATGCCTTTTTGGAGAGTCGAGCCATCACTGCAATTGCCTTGCCAAGGCGTAAATTAAGTTCGCCATCGAGGGACAGGTTGTGAGTGATGGTGGAGCCAAGACAGGTGAATTTCTCCATCACTCCTAGATTGCAGTCTAATACTGCTACTAGTACTACTACTACAACTACTACTACTACTACTACTACTACTACTACTATTACTACTTCTAGTAGTGGTATTGTATGTATAATAACGCAATCAATCTTTTTAACGGGTATGAACTATTTTCAGGTTTTCAGGTACCAGGGCTTTAAAAAAAAAAAAACACGTTTGTACCTTAGTGACTGCAACAGGGTTAAAAATCCGCGTTTTTCCATCTGGGTACTTGATCCTGACGTCACCGTTTGCCGTGAGACTCGCTAACCGGCCCACTTTTCCAATGCACTAGGAAAACAAGGAGAGAATGAGAGAGAAAGCGAAAGCACATAATGGCCTGATTCAGTATGATTTGTAAGTGTAGACTAGTGTAATCAAGTTACGGTTTCAAATTTTAAAGTAGCACAAAGGCTAAAAAAAAAAAAAAAAAAGGAGTGGCGGGACAGGATGAACGAGACAGGGTATAAGTACAAGAGTGAGAGAGAACTGCATAATTAAAGCAAGAGGATCAAACGATAGAAGCCATAGTAATAGTTAAAGAAGCATTGTAAACTTATTTCCTTTTGTCATTTGCACCGAGGCGCCATTAGCCGATGCTAGACTGCGTCAGAGACTTGCCTGATCTCGGACTGAATTTCGTGAAAACTGATTGCGAAATGGCCAGTTCAAATACTGCGTTACATTACTGGCTAGTGAATTCATTTCCTTCATGGGCATGACAAGGGCAATGAATTATGCAATCGAAAGTGACGCCTCGATCGTGTGCAACGGGCATTAATCTCCTATGTCAAATGACATAGCAAGTGATATATCTTTTTGTAGAAGATCCATCATACCTTTTCCATTCCCGACACCCAGCCTCCATGGTTTTTTTGGAGCGGCTGGAGAACATCCTTATCTAACTTCACAACCACTCGGTCACCAATTTCTAATGCGGTAAGTTCACCTGTAACAAAGAAATTATTCTTTAGTAGCCCTCATAATGTTAATCTTGTTTAGTGAACTCCCTGTTATTTTTTATGTTAGAATAAACAATGTTAATTGTCATAATATAATCTTCGTTACTTCAGCATTATAAATTGCTGAAGTCAATATGTCACAAAAATATCCGTCATCAGTCTAAAAATAAAGTTACATTTCTAAAGCTACTTCATTAAATAATCATTTCCACATACTGTACAACTTTGATCCAGTGCCATACGTTGAGTCTTCTTTTTTGTTGTCATGCAAACAGCCAAACAATGCCAACTATTGCGGTCTGACTTTCCTGTGCAGTACCGTTACTATAGTAACAGAAAATCGAGAAACTCCTTGTTTCGAGGCTTTCAATGTTTTTCCTCAGCACGAATGCGCGCTGGTTTCCAGTTTCGTTTTTTTTTACAAACGTGGCTTAAATAAGTCGCTTTACGTGGCTGAAATCCTGCTTTTGTTTTTGGTAAATCAAACTAGCCGTGTGCACGGAAAGGAAAATACACGCTAACTCACGGCACTAATGCAAGCACCAATGAGAAATATTTAAACCGCAAAACTTAATTTGAGGAGACAAGTAACAAATTTTAAAAAATATAACATATCTGGTGTTTTTTTAGACATTAACGACGGTGTATATTTAACTTTTACAATAAAGATTCCCAGGCTCTTACAAACTTATGTAATTTCCACAGATAACTTACCAAATTTTGGCAGATGGTCCTTGTAGTAAGCGAGCCCGGATGTTGCCTTGAGGCACTTGATGTCGACTTTTCCATCATGCCCCACGCGGTATTCATAGGCGCCACCAGCTTCCCAACGAACTGCTATGGCACTGCGCTGGATGTTGGCCCAATTGGCCTCTCGAATTACCACGCCATTATGACCTGACCCACCTGTAGCAAGTATTATTTAATTTTACATGAATCTAATGCATGTGATGGAAAAGGGACGCTTCGAGTACTTCTATACATCCTTTTGAGATCATGTGCAGACTATTATAGGTCTACGTATTACTATTTTTGCACACATATCACTGGTTGTACAGGACGTTTTCAACCTTTATTCAATTTCTATTCGTTATTTCAATAATGTAAAACAGGATAATTCTTTTTCAGCATGTGACCATGAAGTAAGCAATTTTAAAAATCAAAGCATCAGTTTAAGAAGATTAGAGACGATAGCTATGAGATATTGCATTAAAAAAGATCTGCACTCGATCAAACAAGAGCTCTCTGGAATTGTCCAAAAGCAAGTAACATGTGAAACAGTAGATAGGAATTGATGTATACTGGGAGCTTTTGGAATTATCAAACTGAAAAGAAACTTACCCAATCTTGCTGAAAATCTCATGTTCTGCACACTGAAATGGGTTTATGATAATGGGACAATATATTGGAATGTTAAGGGTCGTCCAGATATGAAGCGGTAAACCGCAGCGCTAGTTTTGTAATGTGTAAATGAATTGCAACTGCGCGCAACAAAGTTCCTATGCATCTGCAGTGAGCTCTGTGTTATTAGATATAGAAATATGAAGCTCATTACATCTACGTCATCTTAAAACAAAAAACCGCAGTTTACAGCGTCATAACCTGCGGCTAAAGATGCACGAGCTTACCGTCCTGCTGCTGCCACTGCCAGTCTCTTCCTCTGCAAACCTTGGCTCCAGGAAACGATCCCTTCGATTCAGTCTTCCGACAAGCTGCTCTAGGTGGCATCAGCTTTCTATACCAATCAAGCAACCAATCAAAATATAATCTTATACACTTTGAAAAGAATGGAGCATCATACTACTGACAGCATTGGAAGTGTTCGTGTTGTTTCTATATTTTCACAACTTTATTTCATTTCACAACATCTCAACAAAGAATCATGTTTCACAAATAAAATCATAATTTTGAACATTCTGTTGTTAACGTCATAGATTGTGCACTCCTTCCACGGTTTGAATAACTGTGTCACTATTCATCGGAGTCTTTGGATTAGTGTCATCCAATTCTTTTTAGCAACATTACTAAAATAGCATATAATCAGGATTTTTTTGCAGATGGGTCAAGTTTTTAATTTAAAAAGAAAAGCAAACAAGACTATGCTTGGAGACCCAAGAATATACCCAGGTCAGACTGACAGGAACGTCACCAGACCGACGACATACCGGCCAGAACATTACATTACCCTTTATACCTGAGTCGCACTGATAAACCGAGTCCAAACCGACCGATTTTTGGACAGTGTGGGTAACATCTTGGTCAGACCAAAAAGACTGGTCAACACCAAAGCGTCTACAGACCGATTACAAGCCGAGAAAAGGATTAACACCGCCCCCCCCCCCCGCAATCTGGACAGGAGTCAATTTCGAGTTGGTCAGGTGGTTTGACTGAGGTATTGTAGAAGAATGATCCTACCCTGCAGACTTGGGAATGATGATCCGGAGAAAAGAGTGCTTCAGGTCGTGCTTGGATGTCATGTAGCATTTGTTACAAAGGTCATAGTCATAACATGAACTGCACTTCCATCTCATTCCGGCAATGTCATCCTCCTTGCATTCATCACACGTTACACCATTATGCTTCACCCCTGCGGATAAAGAGGAGAGGACATTAAAAGGCTTGGTCATAATTACATGGTCTAACCCCCCCCCCTCCCAGGTGGTGAAAATAGCGAGGAAAAAAGCAAGGGAGAAGAGGGAAAGGACAAAACAAGGAAGACACGTAGACATCCTCTTGCACTCATCAGTAGCCTTGTAATTAAGCCTTTCTGTAAAGAAAGTAAAAGTCATATTCAATCACTCAAAGAATGCATGTGTTCCAACCGTAATTTTTGTAATAACCTATGTTTATGTTGTATCCCATATAAATTATGTTTGTGTTATGTAATATGTCATTGTAATTTTCCGCAAATTTTCAATAGGTTATGAATAATTTTAAGGCCATTGAAATGGCCTTAGGCTGATTTCTTTTGTTATCCTTTGCGATTGAGTAATTTATAACCGTCTCACCTGCAGCAGCATTGTCGTAGATGAGCAGATCGTAGTTCTCATCAAAGCCAGCCCGGTAGTCAGCAGACTTGCCCATGTCCCAGCAGACCACCACGATCTTCTGATGTGCTGGGTTCGAGACCCCCTTTCCTATGGTAACCACAGGTGTCCTTCGCCATTATCCTGGTCTGACCATTTCCAGTCAGGACCTCGAACCACCCTCGTTCCCACTTTCATTGCCATCGTGAGGTTACCTGGAGTGGGATTCAAATGTAAAGCACGAGATTGTGAAGATAACCAGTGTCAGGGAGCTTAAAAGTGTTGGAAACCCCAGATTCGCTAAAACGTGAAAGATGATCTCATTTAAGAGACACTTTTCCACATACACACACACAAAAAAAAAAAAAAAAACACCATCATCATCATCATCATTTCAAGAAGATATTTTCGAAGCTAAAGCCCCTTTCACACCGGATCTGCGTAGAGTTGCGTAGTGTTGCGTACCGACTACGCCGAAGTTAAGCTGCGTACTCATGAATAAATTTATGCTTCGGCGTAGTCCCTGCGTAGGTTTTGCGTAGGCTTGCGTATAGTTACGTACCCTGTGCGTAGGCACCGCGTACCTACGGCGTAGGCAATTGGCGTAGGGTTACGTACGCTTGCGTAGGCCTGGCGTAGGGTTGCGTAGGCCTGGCGTAGGGTTGCGTAGGCCTGGCGTAGGGTTGCCAAAAGTGGCATTTGGTACACGGTTTTGACCGTTATATTTTCAATTTTTTAGTAGGTATTAACAACTGCTGAGGCTAATTTGCAGTAATGTTAATTTGTTCAAGATACTATTTTCCAAAAAATGCAGACATTTTTGTGGATGTACTACATTATTATACTCATTCACAAGGGTAATAAATGAACTTTCTGTTGATGTACATTGCAAGGTCACGTGATGTGATTCGATACCTCAAAACGCCAACAAAAGAGCGCTTATTTTGATTTGTGAATAAATGTGGACAGAAGTCTGATATTTGTTGACCATATCCCTTTTTTTCACTCATTTGTAAATATCATTCCATAACAGTTTCCTGAAAGTTTGAAGACGATAGCTGTTGTCCTTTGTCCGTAGCGTATATGTATGTGACAATGTAATGATATAAGTGTTAGTCATTTATTACTTCTGACATACACACTCACTCAGTCTCACTAACAGAGTGAGACAAAATTATTTCTTTGCTCATTTCAATTAAATAAAATTATTTTACAAACATACAAACAGGGCCATAAACGTACACACAAGCAAACAAACCGACACAAATACATACAGATTTCCACAAAACATAATAACATTTCGCATGAGGCATCAGTTTGTGAGTCTTATCTCTGTTTATTATATCAACAGGCTGAGATGTCAACATCACAAATTGAATAAACCATAACAAGCAAAACATGTCAGTCTGAAAATCCTTGTAGTAGTACAAACAGAATTACAAGCAAGAACACAACATAAAGTCAAAGAAACACTTTTTCTTCATGAACAGAATAAATGTGAGAACGCACACATTTAAACAAAAATAGTATTTCCCTTCAAAATAATGATCAATACCTGCCAAGTTTACATCCAGGTATATACAACAAACAATCTTTATATGTTTTTAATGCTTCGTCGGACTGGCGTAGGGTAGCGTATTGTTGCGTAGGCTTAGCGTACAGTTGCGTAGGCTTGGCGTACAGTTGCGTAGGCTTGGCGTACAGTTGCGTAGGCTTGGCGTACAGTTGCGTAGGCTTGGCGTACAGTTGCGTAGTTTCTGCGTAAAAAGTCTACGCCGAAGGTACGCGAAAAAATATAAACATGTTTAATTTTTTGCGTTCATCTCGCGTACCCATTTTCGTCCCTCCGCGTACAGTTGCGTAGGGTTGCGTACGATCGGCGTAGGGTTGCGTACGATCGGCGTAGTCGCTACGCAACTCTACGCAACTCTACGCAACTCTACGCAAGGCCCGGTGTGAAAGCCCCTTAATGGGATGATATTTTAAATATAAGAAAATATACAGATTCCTCAAATCAATCTTGTTCCCACTTTAGGTTAACACGAACAGGAGTGTTGTTCGGGTGCCTTCTGAAGAGCGGAGTGATGAAGACAATCGGTGTCAGGGAAAATAACAAGAGGTCTGCTGACTTAACGCTCACCTGAGCCGATGGAAGTACCGCCCTCGCAATAGGGGACCTAGCTCTCAACCCCTATGCACCAGGAACAAGGGATTCACACAAAAGTTAGGGGTATCCCATTCAAACAAATAGTCTCAAATTGTCTGGATTTGTTGAGAATATCATTATGAAACAAAATGAGTCGATAACAATGGTTTCATAGTTAAAGTAAATAAAACTGCGGATATAAAGCGTGGCAAAAAAAAAAACGGACTAGCATACATTTAATAATGACGAGCGAATTTCGCAAATGCCAGTAGATGAGGAATCCTTTTAGATTATAGCACCTCACGCACATTCAAAGCAATCATGGCCTCGCCTGAGGATCTTACTGACAAACACGTTCCAATTATAACAATATTGATTTTACTTAATTAGAATGATAATACCCTTTACCTCTTAACTTAAATATTTTGACAGATTAAAAGCCCCCCCCCCCCCCCCACTCCGAGAACGAAGGGACCGCATGCGTGTTCCCAAAATCTCCGGCTCGTAACAAAGAAAAAGGGTCTGCCCGTATTGACTTTACACACCGGACTTTTTCTGAAAAGGGGGGGTGGGTGCTGAAAAGGCTCGTTTAACAAAGAAAAAAGGTCTGCCCGTATTAATTTGACACACCGGACTTTTGCTGTAAGGGGGGGGGGGGGGTGCTGGGAACACGCATATGCGTACCTTTAATAACACTGAGTGGGGGGGGGGGCGGGTTAAAAACACTGGTATTTAAAAGAAATCATGCCAGGTAATTTACAGTTACTACCGCAAGTATCGGATAGTCAAGAGTCATTTGCAAGCAGGAGCAAACCTAATGCTTCGAAGGGCTAACGGTAACCCTAATGATTCAAAGGGCTAACCTTTACCAATTGTTCTAATAGCCATATGACATAAATCAAATAAATTGCTGATAATTAGGCAGCAATAATCTTTGTTCACGTTTGGATTTTAATTTAATTTCGGTCACAATACCTTTTTTTTTGGGGGGGGGGGGGGTTCAGCGGGTAACAATAAATGATAAAGAAGAGGGGGGAAATATGACCAGAACGCAAGATGCAGATGTTCAAGAGCGAACAAGTTTATGGATCATGCACTATCCCCTCCCCTTCATGGATGTATCCTAATTCCTAATCACGAGAAAATAATAAGATGGATTTCAGCCCTTCCCTTTTGCCATGAGCCAACGCTAATGAATTCAAATAATGTATTATCTCCTAATATTTAACTCCCTAATTTTGACTCAAGACTTCCGTTTCTGCGGGTAAGGTGAAAAATCAAATGCATTGGGCTAGCGCTCCTAAAAATAGAACTGTTTTTAAGTGCTTTTATCACTGAAATCGTCAAAAGAATGATATCTGATATCAAATAAACATTGTTGTAGATTCTACAACAATGTTCGTTTCATACACGCTCCGGACCAAAGTCCAATAGAATATGAAATGCACGAAACTGTGTTGTTATCGTGATTTTTATATCAGTACGATTCATACATCCTCCTGATCAAAGTCCAATATAATGTGGAATGCGCCAAATGTTGTTGTTATCATGATTGGTATATTAGTATCATGCATGTAAACAAGAAGATAACTCTTTGCCTTGGAAAAAGATAGAGAAATATCGGATCTCGGGGGATCAGTATACGATTGATCTTATACTTCAAGGGAAATGCAACCCTTTTTTGCAATCTTTTATGAAAGCAGAAACATAAGAGAAACAAAATGGCGAAAGTCTAAAACAAAATCGGACCAATTATAACACGGTTATGAATGTAGGAAATATGAAATCACTAGAGCTATGCGAATCTTGAATTGGCAATTCTGTCAGTAGATTGTGACGTAGTGCACAGAAATATCAATAATGTCTGTTTTTTTCTCTCAAGTGCCTTCTACTTTGAAGCACTTCTCAAATATATTAATACGGATAGTATATTAATGTGGTTTCTCTATTTAAAAATAAATAAAAGGCCATTCTGAGTCATACATGTCATGGAAGACCACCATAATTGGTGTTGGGTCACCCTGTCTAAATATCAGAAATAAATAAATACATTTTGAGAAAAAAAAAGAAAATTGTAGTAATTGTATGAGTTGGAACAAATGGGAAAGTTGTCCTGCATTCAACTCAGTTACCATACGTATAGTAGATTTCGTTCAAACCTTCGCACTTCTGCTTCTTTGATTTTCTGCTTCCTGTTAGAGTTTTTTGCTATCGAGGCTGGATTTCCCTTCCATATAATATGGATATGAACTCCTTTTAATAGTTTAACTACGTTTTAAATGGAGTTACATTAGGTATTTCTGACTAAACTTAGTGACATAGTTAAAATCGACATCATTTTTAATATGCGTAGAACTATCAAAATGTATACTTTGTAAAGTAAACTATAGATTACAATACAATCATGCATGTGTTATATCATCACAAAGTATAGAGAGGCCATGCGGCAATAATACGAATTACAATATATTTGAACAATATAATAATGAGTAGCAAATTTCCCTCTCCTCTGAAACGTATTGACACAAAGGACCTACCAAAACATATATTTCTCTGTAAAGAAACAATTGAAATATATTTTGTACGTTGTGATATATTGTACTTTACTGTAAACTTATTTATAAATCGAGTATAAAAAATTACTTTACATGTTTCACAGAAAGCCATCTTGAGAATGTAATTATAGATTCATTTATTTTGTCGTTTCTAGTTGGCCTCTATGCTAACCAGGTATACAAAAACGTTAAAAATCGAATACTGTCGGATTTAATGAAATCTAAATTAGCTTCATGCTAAATGAATTTATAAAAAGATTCTTAAAAATAACTTGCATGCTGGTGTGAGGAAATAACATTCTTAGGAGGAAAATTGGAAATTTATATTATCAATATAAAGTGAAAAATTAGTGGATAGTGAGGCAATGACGTCACTGACTTATGAGTGAGTTGTCAATTTGTCTTGTGGTTTTCAAAGTTGTTCATGTCGTTACAAACTCATAACTTTCTATAATATCAGTTATCCGATTTTGCTCAAACTTTTTTTAATTGGTTTGTCTGACATTTCTGCTTCTATTGAAAATTAGTTATTTTTAGAGTGGACACCCAATATAGGTCCACTACCATCAAATCTAGCAATTCACTTATACTTCCACTACTCCATCACCTGTCCAATACTACCACCACCACTACCACCACCATAAGCATGGATATACCATCATCACCACCACCATCATGGTAGTTCCACTCCCATCATCACCAACATCTCCACTAATATCACCCCATTAGGGATACAGTACAGCTATCACCATACCATACTACCGTCATAGGCATAGATATACCACCATGCGCCACCACCATCATGGTATAACACTCCCATCACCACCATCTCCACCACCCCATCAGGTGTACAGTACTGCGGTATAGCTATCACCAATATACTGCCACCATCACTACCACCAACATAGGCATATATGGATATACTTGATATACCACCACCACCATGTACCACCACCACCATCATAGTACTACCACTCCCATCAGGTTTACAGTACAGCTATCACCACTCCCATCACCACGGCCACCATCATTCTTAGGTACATTAAGCTCAGCATCATGCACCACCATCACGATCACCACCCCTGCCAACGTCGGACCTTCACCAGCCACTACGGCCACCATCAGCACCACCACAACCAATCTCAAGCCCATACCCCTCATTGATTGATAAACATGAATCCATGTACAACCCACAGGCAACATAGGCGAGGAAGAGGATTTTTTTTTCTTCTGCTCCAGACGGGAGTATCGATAATTTGAGTCGAAAAACCAGACCCACATCGTTGATCCGAGTTTGCCTATGGATTCACTCACCTTTATTCGGAGTGGTTCTGGTGTCCCTCAAGACATTTTGCGTATATCTTGAATAAATGAGCTGCTTCCATTAACGCTGGATGAAAGACTAAAAGGGAAAATTGTAGAAACTTTACACGTACATACAGTGTACTTACAAAACCTGGAAAAGGATTGGGGATTCCCATCATGTTGCTCAAAGCGCATGCGTGGTTTGTTAGTTTGTAAACAATCGTAGTCTAAAGACGGGAACCCTAGACAATTATTTTGGTAGATTGGCTGAACCGTGCACAAATATTGTATTCTGGCTGGTCCCATTCGTCATTATTTCATTGATGCCTTGCCGAACATCATTTGTTATTGTTATACCATGAGTTGTGTGCCCAGTAGTGCTGCAGATTTATTCAGGTTTTAATGACGAAATGTTGAATTGATGTCTTCGCAAGCAAGACTGCATTTTACTGTTTCCCTGACTGGCAATTAGTTTTGAACGAAATGGAAAAGCTAGAGCAAGATCAATATGCTGTTGTTTTATAAGGGAATCAAGTAGATAAGAAAATCTGATTTGTTGCTCTTTCCTAAATCTAAGTTTCCCCATACGTAGTAATTAAACATCAACGCCAACACCATAATATCAAATGAGTATACATAAAGATACTCAGCCGATTTAACCCATTTTATCATGTTTACAGGGAATAATCCGTTATGTGTTTAAAATATCTGATTTATAAACATTAAAAATGCACATATTTTGTTAAAGGGGATTCCAACCCAAATAGACAACTATTCTAAACGAAAGCAGAACAATCAGAGAAGCAAACTGATGAAAGTTTCAATTACATCTGACTAAATATAAGAAAGATATGGATTTGTGAAAACTGTAGTCACTATACGTCACGTATGGGCAATTCAAATTGGCTAAAGCGGTAGTGTCGATGTAATGCAGTGCTGGACTACTTTCCCATCTGTTCCAACATATACAATGAATAAACTTTATTTTTTTTTAAGTTTACGGCTCAGGAGGGTCTATCCTTTTAGAGGACCTATATTAATCTACAATATCCTTTGAGTTTCTGTAGTTCCCCAAGAGAGAAGGGACCTACGAGAAAAGCAGAAATTAGTGATAATTTTGTACACGGCAAATGGGATAGTTATCCAAGTACTACGTCAAAATCCACTTTCCATATGTAATACCAATTCGAGATTTGCATAGACTAAGTGATCCCATATTTCAACATTCATTACTTCCTTTCTATTGCTTCGATTAATTACAAACATTTTCCAATCTGTTTCTGTTATGTTTCTGCTATCATACCAATCAACTCATCACAAGGGTTGGATTGCCCTTTAATGGGGGACTTGCACGGGCACAAGAACTCAATCGGGACCTGCCCTGAAAGGGAAGGATTGACGGAACGCCCCCCCCCCCCCCGCCACATGAATCCGCCACTGATATTCTTGGACTTTCGGAGGACCAGTTGGGACAAGAAAATCCAAATTAGTTCGGTGAAATTTTGTTTTGGTAGCGGCCTCGGGTGAAGGGGGTTCAAACAATCCCGATAGTAAAAATCTAACAGGGAAATATTTGTAACGTCTCCATGTGTACGCCATTTCCGTCGACAAATACAAGGGGGCATTTTCAGATGTGTGCCAGTATTTTTATTAGGGGGGCATGGTCGGTTGCATGTGAACCTCGCCCCTCTCCCCAATGTGTCTGAGACGCATATGCATATTAGTGTTATCGTTGAAGACATGCCGGAACTTAAAGCATGACAAGGAAACGGAAAATCATTATCAGTCAGTAATTATTTTGTCATTGGCAAAGCAAATAATAATAAGGCATGTGGTGTAGATTTGGTTAGAAATGAGTTTTTGAAAATTGTTCAGCAGCTGGCATTGGTTGTATTACTGGTTAGTTTAATGTTATACTGGAGAGTGGTCTAGTAGTAGTACTAAAAGACTGGTTTCTAGGTAGTATAGTCCCTATTTCCAAAAATAGGAATAAGGATACAGACCCAGATAACTATCGTGGGGTAACACTTTTAAGCTGTTTGGGAAAATTGTTCTCTTCAATGTGTAAATAAATTGGGAGTGCATGGTAATTAGCTAAAAGTATCAAACATCGAATGGTTAGTTTCTGGTTAAGAATAGTAAAAAGGATACCCTCTAAATATTCAGTCACAATTTTTTTTTTGCAAAGGTTAATTAGTAAGAATATAGATATGTCTACTTTTGTCAAGTGGTTATCTTGTATTGAAAAAATATTGAAACTTGCTGGTCTTAGTCCAAAGCTCTTTGAAAGCGCATAGATATGTTATTTCATAACGTATAATGCGTTATACAAGAACTGAACTATTATTATTAGTAATAGTATTGTTTGGCTAAAGCAAGGGAACGGATTTAGCAATAATTGGGTACTGACCACTCTGAAGTGTATGCCTAAATTATAGGATCTTTAAAAATGATTGTCTCTTTGAAAGGTATTTAGTTTTGCTCAGTAAAATAAATAGAATAACATTGAGCCGTTTTAGATGTAAGTCACACTGTTTACCAATTAATGATAACAGATTCATAGAAGCTTTTAATGCAATTAGTGTAGAATGTGATATGCATGAGTCTGGTGATGAATTCCATTGTGTTTTTGTTTGCCCTTTTTTTTCAGAAAGCAAAGAGAGTTACATTTAGGTCGTAAAGTAATAGTCAAACGCCCTTGCACATTACACATGTTGAATTTATTTTTATATTCCGGTATACAGGACAGTTGAAGAAATTAGTACTCTTTTTAATGATAATAATGTCACATTTTTCTGGTCTAAATAAATCTTAACAATCCAATCATATTATGTCACCCATAAAAAAAAAGAATTTTACAATTCAAAGTGATAGGTTAAGTAAGCAACTAACAATTTTTGATCTGTAGTACAGTCTTGCTGTAGGTCAAGTGTAGTTTTGTTTGATTGTTTGTTAGTTTTGTTCTTATTACATTATATTCCATTATGTTTGTTTTTTTGTCCTTTGGAAAGCAAAGAGTGATTTTGGTTTATCTTTCTAGGGACAATTATGCCGTACTGCTGTAAACATGTCAATCAAAAAGACAAACTAGCTAAACGAGACTTGTATTACGGATTGTATTTAACAGTCACTTTGGACAAAGGTCAAATATTTAACAATACTTTTCACAATTGGCCTGTAATTCCCCCCGCACCTGCGGTTGATCAAACAAATAGGCCTTGTGTCCGTCAGCTATGAAGAAATACGAAAAATAAACAACTTAACTACTGTGGTGATATATCTGAACACATAGAGACGTGATCACTTAGAGTGTACATGTACTTCGAACTCCTTGCATCGACAGACCATTATAATGATAATTTCGACATAAACAATCAATTGGTCTTGGCAAGATTGTTATTAGGTATTTTAAGGCCTATGTTCCGTTTCCTTATCTACTTAAAACACCAGCCTGTGAGTGATGTAATTGGGATCATACTGCCCTATAGTTCGTTGCTATCGCATCATACATATCAGTCTCTCTGATGAAGGATACATGTCTGCTACCTGGTCTAAGATCCACAAGGACATCCGGATACTTTTATATGGGCGACACGGCGAATATACGATTGTGGTAAGTCTCGAAAAGCAGTTGAACATGAAGGCAAAGACTTTCGGAAACTATTTCAACCTGTAGCAATTTCAAGAGCCTTGTGAATCACCTAAAGAAATATGCGGACAGTACAATGATGCATTAAATGTAGAGGTACCATGATTACGCAAGGTCGAACATGTTTATGTGGGTATATCTCGGAAGTTTTTTGGATTGGTTTTCCATCTAATTTATCTGGTTTCAGTCAATAGGTTTTTATATAGTGGCATTACAAGATTTCCGACTGCTATGTTTTATATGGATTAATGTGGATCAATGGATCTTAGGTGGAGCTATAAAGTAACTTGTAGATGCCGAATCATTTCGTTTGTTCGGGTTTTGATCTCCACCGGATCTCCATCATTCTCTTCTTAATTCAGTGTTGAAAGAGGCACACATATATATATATTTTTTTTAAGTCCCAAAAAAAATCGCAACGACTCAGCCAGCCGCTGAATAAGCGGGGGGGGGGGGGGGTAAGAGGACACTTTTTTAGGTCAGCCATTGCCATATATATATATATATATATTTTTTTTTTTATATAACAATTTTTATTTTAAAAAATTGGCCGGGGGGGGGGGCACGTCCCTGTTTTTCAGTCCATTTAGGGCTGATTTTAACATATTTTTTTTGGCCGGGGGGGGGGGGGCACGTGCCCCCTGTCCCCCCTCCCTGGATCCGCCACTGAACTGTAACAATATCTTGATTCTGAATACTTCTTATATTTCATATTCTAATCATGTTTGTAATATCATTTTCAAGAGTAAATGCTTTTGCACAATAGTGCATGTATATGGGTAAAAATTGAATGAACTGATGTTTATATACACATCAAACATAAATCACTTTTCTATCATGGTAAAAAGGAAGTACATATGTACAGTAGAACTATAAAGCACAAATAATTATAACAATATCTGCTCCTTATATCTATTTATGGTGTCATTTTCCTATTCACGTTTGCATTATGATTTACAAGAATATATCTAAATACGTGAGCATGTTTTACTTAAAGATAAAGTTGAGTTCTGGTCATGTGATTGCATTGTGAAAGAAAAGGTTGATCATCTAGTATATAAGTATTTGTGTGTATTGCAAGGTTCTGGAATCATCAAAATGATAAGAAATTTGGCCAAATCTTGGCTAAGTTACAAGCACTGTACACAGAATGATGTATATGGGACTACACGAACACGTGGCAAAAAAATCCGTCCCTGGATTTTTACAATGTTTCATGTTATATTTAGAATATGAAGGCATTTGAAAAGCCATGCTTTTCAGGGAACATGTCTTATCTGATGTTCTTCCACCCTTGCATAATAACAATGATAATGCTCACAATTTTTGTTTTCCCTCTTCCCAGAACTCAACCTTCTCTTTAAGACGCAGTTATTCATGCTGTGGAAGTTTCCTTGGGTACGTTCTAGAATCGAGATAATATTTAGTTTAGAACAAAAATTATGTGATTACTGTCGTAAAGTGTTTTTGTTTATCCTTTGAACCTAGACAAATGTCTTGGAGAGCAGTAATAATACATTAACGGTGTAATGACGATGCCAACGTATAAATAGAGTGTTTACATGGGCGTAGTGAATGATTACATATAAGCATGACTCAATTATTATCCATCAATATTTGAGAATAAACATGGTTTAAAGTTACTATGTCCCTTTTGCAGCCATCATCATATTCTGTAGAAATTTGCAGGAATTATGAATTTGTCACTCATGTCCTACCTGTGACATGTGCACGTTAGCAGTGCCCTAGTTTTCAAATCATGCAAGTAAATCCGTTTATTTGTTAGACTTCACTGTCAGACACTATTGAGTGACTGACTGCCTTTTTTTTTTGTTTTTTGGTAATAACATACATAACATGAGCTGTAAATGATACATGAGCTGTAAACGGTATATGAGCTGTAAGGGGTACATGAGCATTTGTCAACATCAATAATCCACTTCTTGTAATGGCCAAAATTAAACTGATTGAATCTTTGCGCAGCACAAAACGTTCGACCATTCTGTACAAGGCTCTGACGATCAGACTCTTTAATAAATGTACTGCTATCTCTAAAGTCGATTCGCTAACTAACGGTCGCTATATTCCCACAAAAAGACATTTACAAGCCCTTTCGTTTTGAGGGAAGTTCTAAATAAGTATTATCTTACAAATGCCGTTGGAATTAAACTTTTCATTTGTTGGGCATGTTATTCACTCTATATCTATTTTTAAAAATTAACACACAAACATACATACTATTCAACCACAAACACCCGCATAAGCGCACGCTGTGAAGGAGATGTAGGATAGGGAGATAGAAGGGGAAAGAGGAAGAGAGAGATATATTGGAGTCTATTTGTTCTCCTTCAGAAACTATATGTTCTTCATTCGGCTCTACGTGACATTATTGTGACATCGTGGGGGTACATTATGACATTAATTATCGAAATATTAGTTATTAAAGAACAATGTCACCCATAATCGCTGTAGGACGAAGGGAAGTAACCTTTGTAGTCAGATATATTCATTAACTACGAAACAAGTGCGGTTACGATAAGGACAGCATAAGTGGAGAGTCTTTGGAATTTTGTATGATATAATTATAGATTAGGAAATGGCACAATGTGTCGACCGTCAATATTTATTGTTGCTTATTAAAAGTATTTATAGTGAGAATTAGTGTCGTTAAAGGCTGCCCATAGTCAAAGGCTTCGATAAACCATTCCTTAATAGCTGAATAGGTTTGTTTGTTTGTTTGTTTTTTTTTGTTTTTTTTTTGGGGGGGGTGTAATAAAAGGAAAAACAATTTCAGATGTTCACAATTTACAATAGGCAGATCTGATGGCTATGGTATTAACAGTCAGTCCCTGTATTACAGGAGAGTCCCAAATAGGCTAATAAAATTGGTTCGCTGCTGCTCAGACTATATGTTATGTAGTTGTATCTATTAAACATAAGAAATTTGTTAAGCACATAGTTAAGAGTCCTTGATTCTCCTTCTCCGGCTAATCCTATGTCGGTCTATAATCCAAACCGGATATCCTCGCCCTCCGTTGTGGTCTCTACCTGAAAATCACGTTAGAAACCGTATCCAAAATATATCAAACAATACTGAAAATAGGTTGCAATCTATATGTCTACATTCACGTGCTTGTTGTATTTAAATATTATCTTAGGGATGGATTTACTACCAGGACATAAACTAATAGTGACAGGAAATAAAATGGAGAAAAACAACTACCTACTACAACAATCATCCCTACAAAGATAGTTAGACAATGCTTTGAAAATCGTATTGGAAAGTAATTCATATGAAAATTTCGGTTTATGCGATTCAGAATTTCATCTTGGCATAGTGTCATTGACAAAGTCATTCATTAAAAAAAGATTCTACTGTTGATCTAATTCATGAATTAGAAGTTTCCTTTTCTTTATCGGGATAAATAATAGAAGGGTTTGATATGTCTATCTACAAATTTTTGTTAAACTAATATTATGACATTCCTAACTACTTGAAAGAATCATCGATGACATACTGACATTTCAGTTTACCACAATTTTTTATCGTCCAGTATTTCAAACCGTCGACTTTCTCAAACAGCGATTGCAAAAACCGCGACATGCCATAACTTCCCCTTTTAAAATTAGTTTTAAAGTGGTCTGTTAGACATAATATTGTGCAAATAGTATTAAGTGATGGATGAATAAAGGAGAAAGTACTTTTCTTTATGAACAGGTGCTACTTGAAATATCGATACATGCAAATATTTACATGAGACTGTTTACCAAACAAAAGTACGTGAGTGTGTTATAGTATGATTTATTCATGTATCATTCTCTCATATTTTTTTTTCTACAGATCGTGACCATAGATAAACACACAATCTTGAGAACGATCTTACAACATCCTTTCGACCAGAATTCGGCGTTCTTCTCGGCCATCAAGGTGGAAGGCCACAAGCTGACAATTCCTTATGATAAACAAATCAAAGCTATACTTGACACGACTGTCTAGTTTCCTGGTCAATTACTTTGGGACGGATCGCTTAGCAATATTTTAAAAAAAGGAACAATGCCATAGTCATTTCTAGAGATTATGAAACTAGATGATACACCCTCCTTTAATTCACTTTGATTTAGTGGAAACAAGACCAGTTTTAGAAAGGTAATATCACTTTAAAAAGAAACAGCCTGAGCTTTGACGCGTTCAGCCATCTGATGACACAGTGGATGATATGCAATGGAGAGCACTGGACTGTTGTGGATCACCTGTATGATAGCATCTTCATTAATAATAGATTCCATTGGACACACTGGAGTCGATGCTACAGATTTAAGAGGGGTACCGTGTCATTATGATATTACCAGCGAAGGATTGAAGGCCACTTGTTCACACCGCTATCTGACAGCGATACCTACTAACCTCACTCATGATATCACCGTGTTAGATCTCACTCAAAATCAACTGACAAAATTGGACAACACATCTTTCACGAGCCTTCCACATTTGAGGTACCTATATCTTCAGTCGAACAATATGAGTACTATCGAGTCGGGTGCGTTCCAATCTTTGCCTGAGCTTTATTTGATATCGCTTTTAAATAACAATTTCACATCTCTGCCAACTAATATTTTCTCCAAGAATCAAAAGCTGCAAATTATTGATCTCTCGGTAAATCGATTTGTTAGTTTCCCTGGAAACGCATTAAATTCTGTGCCTTCGTTGACTCGACTGAGTTTGGAAAAGAACTTGTTGTCAAGCCTTAACTTTACAGGATGGAGAAGCAGAAACATGACTTCGCTTGTATTCACAAACAATAATTTCTCGTCCTTTAATGAAGAAGATTTTCTTCCTCTCAAGGAGACAAGAATCGACCTGATATCATTCACCAAGAACAACCTCACCTCACTGCAGAATGGCTTGTTCCAATATCTTGAGGGCGTGAGAGAGATGAGCCTGACGGACAATCAGATCCGCACTTTTAGCCTCCATTCGTTTCTGGGAATGTCCTCTTTGGAAGCTCTTCATATAGCAACAAACTTGATGTCAGCGATCGAACCGCTAGCCCCTCTACCAAATCAGACAAATGTGATTCCTAACTTGACCTACCTGGACTTACAAAGCAACCGTATCCCTTCCATTCCCCCTCGTGCTTTCTGGGGTTTGGGCAACCTTGTCAGACTTGACTTCCACCAAAGTCACATAGACACGTTGCAAAATGATTCATTTGAAGGACTCGAGTCACTGGAAATTCTCGACTTGACGGGAAACCATCTTTCCTATGTCACCAAAGATATGCTATTATTTAGCTCGCGACTTCAATCCGTGGTGCTATCGAGTAATTGGTTCACGGAGCTGAGTCCAATGCAGATTGGTGATATAGCATCATTAACCTCTCTTAATTTAGCAAGGTGCGGAATAACTGATCTCAGAACACAGAGCGGGGGATGGAATCTGCGAAATTTAAAATCCCTGGATATATCGTATAACCAACTTAAGCGTATTGACAAGAACTCCTTTTATGGAATGCCCAACCTCACAACTCTCGATATATCCAACAACCGATTATTAACAACAATTGAAAATGGAGCTTTTGCATCAATTGGCCGTCTTCAGAGTCTGAGTTTGTCACATTTGTCTTATTTGGGTCAGTTGCATAGTCCGTTCACGAATCTGAATGAGCTTACAATACTCGACATGTCCTATACGTCAGTCGCATTATCGTATGACCTCTTTACAGGGCTGTCCAATCTTAGGAGATTGAATATGCGGGGATCGGGGCTGACAGCTTCCAGCTTCTGGGACTCCCATACGGAAGATCTTCCGGTGCTGTCCGCTCTATCAACGTTAGAACGTCTTTACATCAAAGAGAACAAACTCGACAGGCTAAAACCGGGAACATTTCGAAGTCTTCAAAACCTACAAAAGCTTGAAATGGATAATTCTGACATCACATCCCTAAATGAGGACCTTTTCCTGAATCTGACATCTTTAAAGACCCTGTCCATTGATGAAAATCACATCGCAGAACTGACATCTCGACACCTGGCTGATCTGAGCTCGTTAGT
Organism: Strongylocentrotus droebachiensis; assembly: GCA_035222895.1. NCBI lineage: Eukaryota > Metazoa > Echinodermata > Echinoidea > Camarodonta > Strongylocentrotidae > Strongylocentrotus > Strongylocentrotus droebachiensis. The sequence goes on from JAVYIG010006366.1 coordinate 70,153, forward strand.
CGGTGTATACATAAAAAGCAACGAGATCAAAGGCTTAGCTATAGATGTCTTTGCAAATAACCCACATCTGTCATTTCTGTATATATCTCACAACCATCTAACCACTGTTAAAGAGGGTACAGTTTTACCTAGACAAACACTGGATATCTCCAACAACCCTTTCAGTTGTAACTGTGATTTTACATGGTTTACAAATTGGATTAACAAAGCCAAAGTATCTATCATCCATCCTGACCAAACGAACTGTTCATCTGTTTCTCTAGCACCATTTAAGAATATGCCCATTCTTGCATTCGATCCCATTAAGGCTTGCGGGCCTAAAGTCTGGGTCTACATCATCACGACCTTTGTCATTATCACCTGTATCATGGTCTGTGTTGTGGCTTATCAAAGAAGATGGTTGATCAATTACAAATTATTCCATCTGAAATTAGTATTTCTTGGCAGACGGGACGACCACGACGGACGAGAGAGGCTCGATTACGAGTACGACATCAACATCGCGTTCGACGATGATGACGAACAGTGGGTTAGGGGAATATTGAAACCAGGATTCGAGGTACGACTACCTGATTTCGACAGGATCGTGTGCGGAGATGACGACCTTCCGCTTGGAATGTACTACATTGAGGCCATCACCGAAGTCTTCGAGCAAAGTTATAAAAGCATCCTGGTCGTTAGCAATAGAGCCGTAGACAATCACTCGTTCATCAGCAAACTCCGTATCGCGGTTGACCAAATGAATGAGGTTGAGCTAGAAAAGGTAATTTTGATATTCAAGGAAGACATTCCTGATGGGCGTTTACCATATCTTGTAAGGTTGTTCCTCAGTAAGAACAAACCGTATTATCGATGGTCAGAGGATAAATATGGACAAAAAATCATGTGGGAGAAACTAGTGCGGGAATTAGGATATAACAAGAAAATGAATGATATCTTACCTATCTGAATGTGGTTTGGAATGTACATATAAATTCGTGATTTTATATTTCGTTTAATTCAATTTCACTTTTTAAGTCTGAATGTAAGGCTTATCAGAATTGATTCAAAGAGTTCACGGATTAAAAAAAAAAAAAACCTTTTACGCTTTTACAGCAAGGAATAATTTATTGTAGTACAACTACACGCTTTAATAATATGCATAGGTCGTTTCCAAAAAAAAAGCATCCAGGCTGAGGCGCACATTTTTTTTTTTTATTAAAAGTAATTTCATTTTTAAGCCTTTGTTCACACTCGTATTTTTACAAGGTCTATCCTTTAGCTTCCAGGCTGAGGTGCAAATTTCTGACTAAAAGTAAGATTATTTTCAAGGCCATGCTCACACTTGATTTTTCTTTTCTTACAAGGTCTCCCCTTTCCAAAGAGGTACATTACCTTCTGTAACTCTGTTATGTATTTATTTATTTATTTAAAAACTACGACTGGTTTATAAATCTCGTAGACAAATTTAGGCATTTAGCAAAAAGAATGGATTACAAGAAAAAATAGAGAAAAGGAGTAATGAAAGAGAGGGGAAAAAAGGAAATGAAATCATAAAGAAGGGTGACCTTATACCAAGAACTAACGGAGAATGACTAGAAAGAGAGGGGGATGTGTGTTGTGTGTGTGAAAGAAAGAAAGAAAACAAGAGAGAGACGGACAGACGGACAGACAGACAGACAGATGAGAGAGGGTATTTAGGGTGAAAAGAGAATAGCAATGGACGTACTAACAACAAAAAAGGTTTAAAAAAAATAAAGGGAGAGAAGATAAGTTTGAGAGAAAGAGATAGTGTTGCAGAGCTATTAATAGCTCAATTTTTTACTTAAGAAAATTGGACATGAATATCATAAGTATATAGTCACACACGATGGCAAAGTTTGTCATCAAATCACCTAGAAGATAACTACAATACGCAAAGACTTGCAATAAATCATCTCGGGGGCAAATTCAATGCATTATTACACTGCCCCTACAATTCATGTTCGGAATATGCAATATGTCATTGTTATGTTCGCACGTTTTAAATGGTGACGTTTAAGAATATTGGAGTTCCCTTATATTTTTTTGTGAAAGTCTTTTCGATCATGATATAATGATGTACTTAATATTCATACACTATTGCAAAAATGAATAATTGGCAGGCATAATCATGCAGATACAATAAATTGATGAAACTGATATTAAAAAAACATATATATATAATTATACTAAAATCTCTCAATAATGATTGCGCTGTCTAATTCTCAATACGTGTGGTTCTCTTAAAAGTGAAAGAGAGCGTGTGTGTGTATGGGGGGGGGGGGGGGTCGGTGTTGTGGATGTACCTGTGCCTGTTTCTGTCTATGAACCAATCAGACATTATATACGGTTCTAGGACAATTACCCCCTGGACAATAACCCCTGGCCGATTAAAAGCGAGACAATTACCCCCAAAGGACAATCATCCCCGAGAAGATTATCCCCCCGGAAAATTACCCCCTGAGTCATGCAATTACCCCCGGAGGACAATAAGCCTCGGGAAATTACCCTCCCTAGACAATCAAACCCTATGTGTGTGTGTGGGGGGGGGGGGAGGGTCACACATGATGATATGTTGTCTTTTTGCAATTGTCGTAGTGGAAATTGTCCACGAGGGGTAATCGTCCTCGGCAGGTTTTTGTCGTAAGGGGTAATTTTATGGGGGGTAATTGTCCTCGAAGATGATCGCCTTGGCGTGTACTTTTCCGCGGGGTAATTGTCCTTGGGGGTAATTTTCCCGGGGGTGATTGTAAAGGGGGTAATTGTCCTGATACGATCAGATACGTATATGGGGACCGACCTTAATCGTCACAACAAATAATTTTCAAACTGAGTCAGTTTGTAGGCGAAGACAGAGCTGATGGTACCATTAGACTTACATTTCGCTACTGTTCTGTGTTTCATCTTCCTCTCTCTCTCTTTCTCTCCCTCTCTCTCTCTCTCTCTCTGGACAGTTCCATCATCACATAAAGATCCTAGGCAAAAAATACGTTGATAAAGGGGCGTTAGAATAAAAACCATGCTGGAAGCGAGGTACAGACAGATGACAGCCCAGATGGCGCTATTGTATGAACATGTCAAAGAGATTCGATCATACACAGTAGGTCCTCACATAAGTAACTTTTGCGCAAGTCGATTTTTGCACACTCGCAAACAATGCCTCCTGTTCATCCAAACATGAACACATACCACACAAAAGTGATAGCAAATGATTTGGGATAAAACATTCTTTCATAAGATGTATAATACCGACTGAGCTATCACGCCTCCTTTAGTGATTATGAAGTTTTTATATATAACTTGGGTTTTTTATGTAAACTCAAAAGTCGATGCTTAGGCAAGGAACGTTAGTCCCTAGTTGAGTGTCAAGTGTCAACACTAAGGACTTGGTATTGATATACATGATGTACATTCTTCCGTGCCTTGAATTCGGTGTACCCGTTTGGTCATCGAGTTTAACTGTTGTCCAAGTAAACAGCATTGAGCGGCTACTGCAGAGGAGAGCATTGGGTATTATCACTGGTACATTTCCCGACACAATGTTTTATGCTCAACTGTAGTCGCTGGGTGTTGTCAGACTGTCTTAATGACGTTATGTTCTTTGTGAACAGTTTGCTAAATCCTTGCTGATCTTAGACCGCCACCACCATATCTTGCCTGAAACGAAACAAACCATCTCACGACGCACTCTCCGCAACTCTCTTCAGCTCAATAGGTACTTTTAGATTTGTACGACGAGAACGTGGACTGCCACGTGTGACATCCTTTTAAGGTAATGTGACGTCCTTTTAAGGCACTGGCAGTGCCCGGCAGTGCCTTAAAAGGACGTCACATTACCTTAAAAGGATGTCACACGTGGCAGTCCACGTTCTCGTCGTGCAAATCTAAAAGTCCCTGATACCCCCAAAATGAGAGCATAGCGTTACAGGCAGTCTCCCATTCTCCACTTCACACCAATCTTGAATCCAAATCTGTAGATATTTTCACCCCATATTATGACGATATGTGACCAAGATGTGATTAATTTCTTGTCAGGCCAATTAACCAGATTTCATAGTATAATGATAGGACTATACTCTGTAAGTAATCATAATTTGTATATTGTGTATTATCATATCTCTTGTGATAATGAAATATATAGAAATAAATGTTAACTAGGTTTAAAGAGATTAGTTAATAATTTGAAGGTGTGTGAAAGAAAAATGAAGATGACATGGTGATATGAAAATGGTGACAACATATACTATTTAAATATTATAACTGAATAATTACAACTTGTATTATTTTCTAATTATTTGATATTAATTGTGTAGTTAATTAGAATCAGTAATTAATATGAAGATTGCTAAAAGTATTGATTTCTTATCATCTTGTATGTATTTATAATTTGTAAACTGAATTGTATGAGTCTCTGGACCTTTAATCCGTATGTGTTTTTTTTAACAATAAGCCCTAATTGAATTATCCATGTTTCATATTGAATACTCTTTAACGTGAGTAACTTTGAAAATCACAAGACAAATTGGCAACCCATTCATGAGTCTGTGGCATCGTTGCCTCACTATCCACTAAATGTTTTCTTTATATTGATATTATAAATGTCCAATCTACCCCCTAAAAATCTTGTTTCCTCACACCAGCATCCAAGTTATATTGATAGTAATATGTTTTTGTGTGGATGCACTTATATAGAGTAATGTTTTCAGTTAAATCATGAAAAATGTGAATGTTGATAAACTGTTTATATAAAAATCAATGATAAAGATTATAAAATATTCAGATAATGGTATCAATTCTTCAAAGTTCATAAAAGATTTTGTGAAATGTCATGCACGAAATATGATACAAATCATATAACCCAGGCAAAGGCTTGGGGAAACCAAGTTTTGGGGGATAAAAAGGGAAATAAATTGGATAAAACTGTATAAAGCAATTGACAAATAGAGAAGCAATAACGTCACAAACTGATAACCAAATTGGCAATTTTTGTAGTGATTTTCCAATTCCATAGTTTTACATACATTAAAAAAAAATCATAACTTCCTTATTAGTTATCCGATTTTACTCAATTTATTTTGCTCTTTTTCTCTTGTGTTTCTGTATCTATTAAAAACAAGTTATTTTTGGAGTAGACTTTGCCTTTTATGATAACTAACACACATACACACACACACACACACACATAAATGCGCCAGCATACGCACACGCATGGATGGAGGTGTAGGATAGGGATAGAAAGAGGAGGGCAGAGGAAGTGAGAGAGACAAATTTTGAATTGTTTTTAAGTTTATGGAAATCGTTAAATAAAGTATCAACGCAATTTAGCGAAGAATCTTCTTTTTCAAAGTTCCCATGTTTCAGAACCTTTTCCAATTTCTAGGTAATGCGGAAACATTTGAACAGTATAACATAAATGAACCTGACTTAAAGTTCATTCGATGAAACATCAAGGTACAAAATATCCTTAACATATATGATATCAGAATTAAAATATGAGCTCATCTTGTTCCTCTTTTTTTTTGCAAATCTAACTTCCATGAATGTTTTCACCTTCCACTTGTTGCTTAAAGCGGAAAATAATTCAACAATTTGATAACTCTCATACCGGATACAACCACTTGACAAATCCCCCGGTTTCGAGATATCGATACCCACATAAAGGAAAGAGTTAGACGGGTATATTATGTGTGATAATGAGAAAACCGATAACTGAACCAAAACTATATTGTGATTTAGATGTTGAAATGCATTCTGACCCGATTATTAGCTCTTAATTGCTGTAAATAATATGATCTCGAAGACTTGAAAAATATCAACCTAAGGCAGTTTCAGTCGGCTTTGTTCGTCATCTATTGAAATGTGCGTACATGAAAATGAGATATTACGTAATCGGAACATGATTTATGTGAGCAATTCAACAGGGTATTGAAATTAAATTTATTTCCTTCAAAGTCCCTGTGGTCTTGCTAACTGAAAAAAGCAAACCATTAACAAAATTAAAATATATTTCAGGCATATCAGAAGCCGACAGTTTCATCCAGATGTAGACATTTACACTTTTTTCTTCACAAAGCTTCTCAATTCAAGTAATGAAATGGAATTTTGTGAAACAAAATGTTAATCATTAAACAAAGCATATATCAGACAGAAATCGGGTCTTCAATATCATTCAAGTGTTTATATTTATATCAATATTAAGTAATTAATTGAATTGAAGGCATGACAAATCATTTGCAAATTGTTAAACGATATCTCAGACAGATAACAGGGTTCATATTCATAAAACCTTCCTTAGCCTAGTTGTCAACTAACTATATAGTCTAAGAAATCAGTTGATAAGTAGCTAGTACGGTTTTATTACTATGGGTCCTGGTCAACAGTTTCACCTAAATTTTGACATCAAGATCAATTCGTATTTAGTGTAAATTATTAACTCGTAATTTGTGTATAAATTGAAGGCATATAACTAAATTCAACACATTTCACGATACAATTATTATCCCAGCCAAATATCCGATCTACAGTTTCATTACATGTTTACATAAACATTAATATGTATTAAAACTATTAATACTTATCTCTTCATCGATGTAACTGAACGTATCAAAGTGATGTTCAGTTCAGTTCAGTTCATTTTATTCAAAACCATACAAAGCATGATATAATCTGTTACATAAAAAAGAGACTGGTAATAGTACATCAATCAACATATTCTAACTTGATTACATCATAAACTGAATGGTTTTAGGACCCCTTTAGAAGCTAAGCTTGTGAGCGGGGCCCTATAGTCAACAAAATACATACATTTACAGTAAAAAGAATGTTACGTATGATTATACAATGGATGAAAATACTAAGCTACAGAATATAGAACATACAAATACTCTCTCACACACACACACGCACACACACGCACACACACGCCCATACACAGCAAACACACTGACGAGTATGTCCTTAGTGGTCAAAAAGCATTTCAGAATAAGAAATTACGAAGATGCAAATAAAAACTATGTCAGTCTTCCAAGCAGGTACGTTTTAGATAAACTTCTAAACCTAGAAAGAGTTGTACTATTTTTTATATCATCAAGCAGACTGTTCCATTCTTTAATGCAAGAGATATGGAAAGAGGTCAGAGTGACATTTGTTCTTGCAAAAGGCTGTCGAATAAGACACCTTTGACGTGTATTATAATTATGAATTTGCGAGTTCTGACGGAATAAATCTTTTAACGTACATTCATGAGGCATAAACTTAAGATTAAACATAAACAATATGCAATTGAACGACACAAGTCCACTTAGTTGTAACATTCTTAGTCGAAGGAACAATGGAGAACTTGGATGTCTATCATAAGAATTAGTATTAAGCCGTATTGCCTTCTTCTGCCATACTCTCAACTTATCAAGATATGACTTAAAAGTGTTTCCCCAAGCAACATTACAATATGTCAAATAAGGAAGAATAATACTATTATATAATGTTATCAGCACTCTTTCAGGTAAAATAAATTTTAATCTAAAAATGACACCTACACTACGGGACAACTTTGTGCATACAGCATCTAAATGATTTCTGCAAGATAAATGCTCATCCATGGTTAACCCTAAGAACTGAACATTTTCACTAAGCGCAATATCATGGCCTCCAACATTAAGAAAAGTAATGCCATCTGGAAGCTTTTTACCCTTGGAGCGAAAAATAACACATTTAGTCTTTTGAACATTCAACAATAACTTATTACAACAATACCATGCATACAGTTTCTGAATCTCTTGATTCGCAATTAGTAATAAATCTTCAGCCTTCTTATCAGCCAACAGCAAGCTGGTATCATCAGCAAAAAGTGAGTATGAGAATAATGTTGATGAGTGTATTATATCATTTATATAGATCAGAAACAACAGGGGACCAAGAACAGAACCCTGAGGTACACCATATTTAATAGAAGCAAGTTGAGAATTAGTACCATTCACCACAACAAATTGTGTCCTGTCAAACAAATAGCTTTGGAACCAAGACAATGCTACACCACGTATTCCATAATGCTCAAGTTTCCTGAGGAGGATGCCATGGTCAATAGTATCAAACGCCTTAGATAGATCTAAGAATATCCCCAAACAATACTTGTCTCCATCAATAGCTTTTATGATATTACTTAATAAATTAAACACACCCATTTGTGTGGAGAAGTGCTTACGGAAACCACACTGCTGAGGAATCAAGATATTCTTTTTAGATAGAAAATCATTTAAGCGTTTATAAATTATTTTCTCAAGAATTTTAGAAAATATTGGTAACAATGCTATTGGCCTGTAATTAATGACGTTTTTACGGTCAGATTTTGTATACACTGGTACCACTTTATCTACCTTGAGTTTATCAGGAACAACTCCCTGAGATAAAGACATATTCATGATTTTACACAAGGGATCAATAAAAAGGTGAATGCACTCCTTTATAATCCTAGGTGAAATATCATCAGAACCACTAGATTTAGATGGTTTCAAAGACAACACAATATCGATGATCTCAGATTTTGAAGTTGGTTTAAATCACTTACAATAACAATAAACAAATTTGCTCATTCAGATAACGGGTATATATCTCACATTCACACTTACATCAATACATATATAGGGCTTATTATATATTACCCGTTAGCCGATGTAACGCAATAAATATAGAAAGATTTTTGTGTTTTTTTAATTAATTGATACAGAAAAAATATCATACAGATATTGGCCTTCAAGACTTTCATTAACTCGTTTACATTAATTCACACGAATTTAGGCCGTATTTTTAGAGTTAACACAAACATAAATTTTATAGCGATTATCAAAACCATATTGCGGTGTGTGCTTCTGTTATTAAAATCTATCTCTCAGATAACAGAATAAGTTCTATTCATATATTGATTTATAAATTATATGTTTTTAGTGTTAATTATTCACTCGCATGAGTATCTTTAGTCGAACATGTTGAAAGCACACTTAGAGCCAATACAAAAGATTGTGTAAATTATTTAATGACCCGATAGGCCTTTAGAAGCACATACTTCAGATACGTTCTATATGTGATAGATGCTATAGAAATAAAATTGGTTTACTTCAGTGCTGCTTTTATTAACATTTATCTCAGAGAGATATGAGGTCAAAATTTTTAATAAATCTTAATTGATGTACGTGTACGCATATCATGTTATACTGAACAATTTACACTGAGATCAGTATGAAATCTAATTAAAGAACCGCGGTCAATATGAAATCGAAACCAACATGAACAAGGGCAACATGAGACTGAAACTTTCCTCCTAGAAGACATAAACATCTTCCAATGCATATCTATAAATTTTAACCTTTTGTTAGCAAACCCATTACCCTACGTGTAATCTTCATCGTCGACACTTGCTTTGGGTCTCCTATTTTCTTTATGATTAAAACAGACGATTGGTCATATGTTTATAATAATTGCACTGCAATGCAAGATGATGCCAGTCATTCGCAGCCCATAGAGTCGATTAGGGTCTACTTCGACAGACAGGTAATATAGATTAAATTGCCTTATTCAAGAATTAGACTTTTGCCCACGATCTACGTCACTCGGTCTAGTATTCAAACCACTCGACTAAAACTTGCTCATAACAAATTGAATAAACTTATGTTTAGCAGCAGTAATCTTTTGTTTTTGTTAATAAGTAACAAACTACAGTGTAGGCTCTTTCAACTGTAACAGTATCTTGCAATATATAATTTGCAAAAGTAAACGCATAAGAACAGTATTGTCTATGGTAAAAAATTGAATGGACTGATGTTTATAAACACATAAAACATAAATCACTTTTCTTTTATGGAAAATAAGAATTTCATACGTAAGAACTATAAAACACCAATAATTATAACAATATCTGCTGTCTAAATCAATTTAGGGTGTCAGTTTCCTATTCACGTTTGGATTATGAATTTCAAGAATAGGCCTATACCGATACGTGAGCATGTTTTTCTGAGACATGGTGATTCATGATGTGGAATATTCAATTCGAAAGAAATGTAGATCTATGTGATTACTTTCGTAAAGTGTATTTTTGTTTCCTCCTTTAAACCTAGACAAAGGCTTTGGAGAGCAGCAATGATAAATTAACGATGTTATGACGGTGCAAACATATAATATAGAGTGTTTAGATAGGCGGGGTGAATTATGACATACAAGCATGACTTAATTAGAATCCATCAATATTTGGAAATAAATATGGTTTAATTGGTACATATGGATAGGGACCGAAGAGACCGTTGATTGTTAAATGTCTATTAGTCGTAAATTTCTTAAATGTTAGAAGTCAAGGGATGAAGATGTATTATAGGGAGAGAGGGGGTGGACAGAGAAAGAGAAAAAGAAAGAGAAAGAGAAAGAGAAAGAGAGAGCGCGCGAGAGAGAGAGAGAGAGAGAGAGAGAGAGAAAGAAAGAGAGAGAGATCGGAGTTTATTTGTTCTGCTCCATAAAATACTTCCTTTTGCTCTACGTGACTTCCTCTGTACAATGCATTGTGACATCGTGGGGGTATGTCATGAAATATTAGTTTAGAAAGAACACTGCCATCCATAATCGGGGCAGGAGGAGGGAAAATAATATTTGTATTCAGATACATCAACTACGAAACAAAGTGCGGTTACGATAAAGTCATTATAAATGGAAAGTCTCTGAAATTGTGTATGATATAATTATGGATTCGTAAATGGCACAATGTGTCGACCGGCATTGTTTATTGCTGATTGAAAGTATTTTTAGTGAGAACTAGAGACATTATAGGATGTCCATAGCCAAAGGCTTCGATAGACCATTCCCTAATAGCTAATTGGGATTATTTGTTCTCAAAGTAAAAGGAAAAAATTGTTCTGATTTACAAGGACCTACAAGGATAACAACTTTTATTTGTTATTAGCCAATAGGCAGATTGGGAATTGCCCGAAAGAAAGATTTGAATGTGGGTCATGATTACTGCAGTTTTTCTGTGTAAAATGAAAAAGCCCAGGGGCAATCCGCCTCTCTTCTGGAGGATATTCCGCCCCTTGTTTATTAATTTTCTGGATACGCCACTGTGCATACATCACAAGCCTAGTCATCTCCGGTTCCATTTAAATTTATATACGTATATCTACATATATATAGTGCAGTTGCGAACAACGGCCACTTCAGGTATTAACAGATAATACTTGTTAACACAACCAGTCCCTGTAATTCAGGAGAGTCCCAGATAGGCCAATCAAATTGGTATGATGCTGCTCAGATAATGTTATGTAGTTTAATCTAATAAAGAGTAACAAACCATTTCGAGCATGATTCATTTAACATAAGACATTTTGTGGAACATATAGTTCAGAGTCCTTGATTCTTTAATCCCTTTCTCCGGCTAATCCTATGTCGGTCTATAATCCGAACCGGATATACTCGCCCTCCGTTGTGGTCTCTACCTGAAAATCACATTAGAAACCGTATCCAAAATAATAGCAAACATTACTGCAAATACGGTGCAGTCTAGGTTTCTACGTTGACGGAACTGTATTATTTAAATATTCTTTTAGAGATGGATATATTACCAGGGATTAAATAATAGTGACAGGAAATAGAATGAAGACAAATAACTACTTACTACAACGATCACCCTTACAAAGATGATTTGGCAATGCTTTGAGAATCTTATTGGGAAGGGATCCATGTGAGAATTTCAGTTATGCAATTTAATGCGATTCTGAATCTCATCCTGACATAGTGTCATTGACAAAGATTATTCATTTAAAATAACATTCTACTGTTGATCACACTCATGAATTAGAAGTTTCTTTGTCTTTATCGGGATAAATAATTGAAGGGTATAATATGTCTATATACAATGCTACAAAGCAAACAAAAAAAAACATATCATGACATTTCTACTTGACAGAGTAATCGATGAAATACTAACATTTCATTTTACCACAAATAATCTGTTATAGTCTAGCATTTCAAACTGTCAACTTTCTCAAACAGCGATTACAGAAATTGGGACTTGTTATAACTTCCTCCTTAAAAACTTGTTATAACTTCCTCCTTAAAAATTAGCATTAGAATTAGCATTGGTGTGTGAGACATAATATTTTTGTGCACAATTATTTCAAAATAGGGATCGAAACTGGACTGTAGTCTTACGAGAATAAATGCGGAAGTACTTTTTGTATAAATAGGAGCCACTTGAAATATTGAGACATGCATATAGTTTCATGAGACTGTTCACCAAAGAAAAGTACGTGGGTGTGTTTTAGTATGATTTGTACATGTATCTTATTCTCAGATTTTTGTTTCTACAGATCGTGACGTGACCATAGATGAACACAAAAACTTGAAAACGATCTAACAACATCCTTTTCGACCAGAATTCAGTGTTCTTCTCGGCGATCAAGGTGAAAAGGCAACAAGCTGACATTCCCTTATGATCGAATGAATCACAGCGGTACAACGAATTTCTAGTTTCCTGGTCAATTACTTTGGGACTGAACGCTTGGCAATGTTTGAGGCACTAGGTACGATGCCATTGTCATTTCTAGAGTTTACAAAACTAAATGAAACACCCTCCTTTAATTGAATTTGATTGAGTGGAAATCGCGACCAGTTTTGGAAAGGTAAATATCACTTTAAAAAGGAACAGTGTTTGATGACACAGTGATAACAAAGTGGATAAGTGCAATGGAGAGCATTGGACTGTTGAGGATCTGCTGTATGCTAGCATCTTCATTAATGATGGATTCCATTGGACACACTGGAGCCTATGCTGCGGATTTAAGAGGGGTACCGTGTCATTATGAAACAACCAGCGAAGGTTTGAAAGCCATTTGTTCACACCGCAACCTAACTGCGGTACCTGCTAACCTCACTGATGACATCACCGTGTTAAATCTCGCTTATAACCAACTGACCAAATTGACTAACACATCTTTCAGTAGCCTTCCTCATTTGAGGTACCTATATCTCAAGTCGAACAATATAAGTACCATTGAGTCGGGTGCCTTTCAAGCATTGCCTGAGCTTTGTTCAATCTCGCTCACAAATAACAATTTCACATCTCTACCGACTAATATTTTCTCAAGGAATCAAAATCTGCAAATTGTTGATCTCACAGCAAATCGATTTGTTAGTTTCCCTGGAAGCGCATTGAATTCTGTGCCTTCGTTGACTCAGTTGCGTTTGGGAAAGAACTTGTTGTCAAGCCTAAACTTTACAGGATGGAGAAGCAGAAACATGACTACGCTTGTATTATCAACAAATAATTTCTCGTCTTTACACGAAGACGATTTTCTTCCCCTCAAGGAGACAAGAATTGACCTGATATCATTTATCAAGAACAACCTCACTTCGCTACAAAATGGTTTATTCCAACATCTTGAGGGCGTGCGAGAGATGCGTCTAACGGGCAATCAGATCCGCAATTTTAGCCTCCATCCATTTCTGGGAATGTCTTCATTGGAAACTCTTAATGTCGCTGTAAACGTGATTACAGTGATTGAACCGCTAGCCCCTCTACCAAATCAGACATACGCGATTCCTAACTTGACCTACCTGGACTTACAGGGCAATCGTATCCCTTCCATTCCCCCTCGTGCTTTCTGGGGTTTGGGCAATCTTATCAGACTTGATATACACCAGAGTCGCATAGACACGTTGCAAAATGATTCATTTGAAGGACTTACGTCACTGGAAATTCTCGACTTGACGGGAAACCATCTTTTCTATGTCACCAAAGCTATGTTATTATTTAGCTCGCGACTTCAATCAGTGGTGCTATCGAGTAATTGGTTCACGGAGCTGAGTCCAAAGCAGTTTGATGATATAGCATCACTAACCTCTCTTAATTTAGCAAGGTGCAGAATAACTGATCTCAGACCACAGCACGGGGGATGGAATCTGCGAAATTTAAAATTCCTGGACATATCGCATAACCGACTTGTGCGCATCGAAAAGAACTCCTTTTATGGAATGACAAACCTCACAACTCTCGATATATCCAACAACCGATTATTAACAACAATTGAAAATGGAGCTTTTGCTTCCATTGGCCGTCTTCAGACTCTGAGTTTGTCATATTTGTCTTATTTGGGTCAGTTGCATAGTCCGTTCACGAATCTGAATAAGCTTACAATACTGGACATGTCCCATACGTCAGTCGCATTGTCGTATGCACTCTTTACAGGGTTGTCCAATCTTAGGAGATTGAACATGCGGGGATCAGGGCTAACACTTTCCAGCTTCTGGGACTCCCATACGGAAGATCTTCCGGTGCTGTCCGCTCTATCAACGTTAGAACGTCTCTACCTCAAAGGAAACAAACTTGACAGGCTAAAACCGGGAACATTTCAAGGTCTCCAAAACCTACAAAATCTTGAAATGGATAATTCTGACATCACGTCCCTAAATGAGGACATTTTCCTGAATCTGACATCGTTACAGTACCTTTCCATTGATGTAAATCACATCGCAGAACTGACATCTCGACACCTGGCTGATCTCAGCTCGTTAGTCGGTGTGTCCATAAAAAGCAACGAGATCAAAGGCTTAGCTTCAGACGTCTTCACAAATAACCCACACCTGTCATATCTATATATCTCGCACAACCATCTAACCACTGTCAAAGAAGGTACAGTTCTACCTAGACAAACACTGGATGTCTCCAACAATCCTTTCAGTTGTAACTGTGATTTTACATGGTTTATACATTGGATTAACAAAGCCGAAGTATCTATCATCCATCCTGACCAAACGAACTGTTCATCTGTTTCTCTAGCACCATTTAAGAATCAGCCCATTCTTGCATTTGATCCTACCGAGGTCTGTGGACCTAAGGTCTGGGTCTACATTATCACGATCTTTGTTATTGTCACCTGTATCATGGTCTGTGTTGTGGCTTATCAAAGAAGATGGTTGATCAATTACAAATTATTCCATCTGAAATTAGTATTTCTTGGCAGACGGGACGACCACGACGGACGAGAGAGGCTCGATTACGAGTACGACATCAACCTCGCTTTCGACGATGATGACGAACAGTGGGTTAGGGGAATATTAAAACCTGGACTCGAAAAACGACTACCTGATTTCGACAGGATCGTGTGCGGGGATGACGACCTTCCGCTTGGAATGTACTACATTGAGGCCATCACCGAAGTCGTCGAGCAAAGTTATAAAAGCATCCTGATCGTGAGCAATAGAGCCGTAGACAATCACTCGTTCATCAGCAGACTCCGTCTCGCGGTTGACCAAATGAATGAGGTCGAGCTAGAGAAGGTAATTTTGATATTCAAGGAAGACATTCCTGATGGGCGTTTACCATATCTTGTAAGGTTGTTCCTCAGTAAGAACAAACCGTATTATCGATGGTCAGAAGATAAATATGGACAAAAAATAATGTGGGAGAAACTAGTGCGGGAATTAGGATATAACAAGAAAATGAATGATATCTTACCTATCTGAATGTGGTTTGGAATGTACATATAAATTCGTGATGTTATGAATGTAAGGCTTATCAGAATTGATTCTGTTTTTACATCCAATTTCAATTCAAAGAGTTCACGGTTTAAAAAAAAAAAATCACCTTTTCCGTGTTTGCAGCAAAGAATAATTTATTGTAGTACAACTACACGCAATGATATGCCTAGGTCGTTTCCAAGAAAAATGAAGTGTTATTCAGCCTCCAGACTGAGGTGCAAATTTTCTGACTGAGAGTAATGTTATTTTCAAGCCTTTGTTCACACTCGTATTTTATACAAGGTCTATTCTTTCCAAAGAGGTGCTATGCATTCTGTAACCATGTTATTTATTTATTTATTGGAAAACTACGACTGGTTTATAAATCTCGTAGACAAATTTAGGCATCCTGCAAAAAGAATGGATTACAGGAAAAAAAATAGAGAAAAGGAGTAATGGAAGAGAGAAAAAAGAGGGAATGAAATCAATTCATGTTCGAAATATGCAATAATATTGTTATGTTCGCAAGTTTTAAATGGTGACGCTTAAGAATATTGGACTTCCCTTATATCTTTGTGTAAAAGTCTTTTCGATCATGATATAATGATGTACTTACGATTCATACACTACTGAAAAAACGAATAATTGGCAGGCATAATCATGCAGATACAATAAATTGATGAAACTGGTATTTAAAAAAAAAATGTTTTCTGACTATTTGATCCTACAATGTATGATTATACTAAAATCTCTCAATAATGATTGCGCTTTCTAATTCTCAATACGTGTGGTTCTCTTAAAAGTGAGGGAGAGAGAGCGTGTGTGTGTATGGGGGGGGGGTCGGTGTTATGGATGTACATGTGCCTGTTTCTTTCTACGAACCAATCACACATTATATACGGTTCTAGGACAACTAACCCCTGGACAATAACCCCTGACCGATTAACAGCGAGACAATTACCCCCAAAGGACAATCATCCCCAAGAAGATTATCCCCCGGAAAATTACCCCCTGAGTCATGCAATTACCCGCGGAGGACAATAAACCTCTGGAATTTACCCTCTAATACAATCAAACCCTAGGTGTGTGAGGGGGGGGATCACACATGATGATATCTTGTCTTTTTGCAATTGTTGTAGTGATAATTGTCCACGGGGGGTAATTGTCCTGGGTGTGTATTTTTCCACAGGGTAATTGTCCTTGGGGGGGGGATTGTAAAGGGGGTGATTGTCTTGATACGATCAGATACGTATATGGGGAGCGACCTTAAAGGGATCGTTAAAAAATGTTAAATCTGAGATACACGGCCCTACGTGTTATCAGTGTCTGTGATATGGTGTTAAATTGAATCCCTAAAAAAATTGCGCTTCAAATTGATCAAAAAGTGCTTCACAAAAGTAAAAAATCTTTGAGTGACCGGTTTTACCATACTCTTTTCCCCAAATAGACTGTAGTGTTATGAAAACCGTTTGGCAACCTGTTTTCAAAATTTATAATTCCAATCATAAATATCTTGATAATCAGACAGGTGATTGGCTTGTAAAAGTCATGGGGTTCCTGTCTGACCTAAAGGTCTATAATTATCATTGCAGCATGAGCTAAATCCAAAATTTTGTTTCAGAATCTGAGACAAAGTTACCGGATCCCTTTAACCGTCACAACAAATTATTTTCAAACTGAGTCAACTTGTAGACGAAGACAGGGCTGATGGTACCACTAGACCTACTCACATTTCCCTCTTCTGTTCCGTGTTTCATCTTCCTCTCTCTCTCTCTCTCTCTCTCTCTTTCGCTCTCTGTACAGTTCCATCATCACATAAAGATCCATGGACAAAAATACGTTGGTAAAGGGGCATAGGAATAAAAAGCATGCAGGATGCGAGGTACACACCTATGTCTACGAAAGCCTAGATGGCGCTGTTGTATGAACATGTTCTGTCCACACATGTACTTTGATCTGAAAAGAGGAAGATACAAAATCATCCAGTGAATTTGGATGAAACCGGATAACGTTAATTTTGGTTTATACCAGCTACAAGTAACAATTATATCCACTAAGTTGTTGTAGTATAAGTTGTACCAGTAGTAGTAAGAGTAGTAGTAGTAGTAGTAGTAGTAGTAGTAGAAGTAGTAGTAGAAGTATAGTAATAATATGTGTAGGAGTAGCAGTATTAGTAGTGATAGTAGTATAAATAGTGGTAGTTGTAGTAGTAGTAGTAGTAGTAGTAGTAGTAGTAGTAGTAGTAGTAAAAGTAGTAGTATTATTATTAGTAGTAGAAGTAGTAGTAGTAGTAGTAGTAGTAGTAGTAGTAGTAGAAGTAGTAGTAGAAGTATAGTAATAATATGTGTAGGAGTAGCAGTAGCAGTAGTGGTAGTAGTATTAATAGTATTAGTCGTAGTAGTAGTAGTAGTAATCCTAAACCTCACTCAGTTCATTGAGGACGGGTATGAGAGTAAGCTAATCACCGGAGCTGCTTTCGTTGATCTCTCTGCTGCCTACGACACCGTGAACCACAGAATCCTTACCAGGAAGATCTTTGAGCTGACAAGGACGTGAGACTGACTGGACTCATCCAGACGTTGCTGTCCAATCGGCGATATTTTGTGGTTCTCAATGGGAATCGCAGCAGATGGCGCAGACAGAAAAATGGCCTACCACAAGGAAGTGTGCTCGCACCGTTACTCTTTAACGTGTACACGAATGACCAACCGATCCACCCAAACACCAGGAGCTTCCTCTACGCCGATGATCTCTGCATCGCCAGCCAGGACCAGTCTTTTGTGAAGTTGGAGGAGTCCCTCAGTGATGCCCTGGCCGGTCTCATCCCATACTATGCGACCAACCACCTGAGAGCTAACCCTGATGAAACTCAGATAAGCGCATTCCACCTCAAGAACAGGGATGCCAACCATCAACTAAGGATCAGCTGGTATGGGAAAAGGCTGAAGCACACTCCCAACGCAGTCTACTTAGGCGTCACACTCGATCGCTCCCTTACCTACAAGAACCACATTGCCAACACAAAGGCAAAAGTTGGAGCCCGCAACAGCATCCTCAAGAAGCTAGCCAACACCAACTGGGGGACTGATGCCAGAACAATCCGGACGACAGCCCTCGCGCTTTGCTTCTCTGCTGCGGAGTATGCATCACCAGTATGAAGTAGGTCGGCCAATGCACCCAAGATTGACCCAGCTCTAAATTCATCTTGCAGAGCGATCACTGGATGCCTTAGGCCAACTAAAGTAGAAGACATCTACCTGCTCTGCGGTATTGCCCCTCCACACGTCAGAAGGTTGGTCTTGTCCCAGAAAGAAAGGGACAAACAAGAAAACAATCCACTCCACCCACTCTTCGAACAACAGCCAGTGGGCAAGCGGCTCAAATCCAGACACAGCTTTCTGCACTCTGTAGAGCCTCTTAATACTAGCCCTCACAACCAAAGGATGACTTTGTGGTCTAACCACCTTCAGACCACTCTACATAAACTCTCCCTCAGCCCGAAGGAATCCTCCGCAACCGGCTCCAGTGAGACTTTGCCTACCTGGCTTAGCCTCAACCGCCTAAGAACTGGCTACGGTCGATGCAGAGTCCTAATGCAGAGGTGGGGTCTAGGAGACGAACAAACGGCATGTGAATGCGGCCAGGAACAGACAATGGAACACCTGCTAGTCTGCCCACTCCTGCCAGAGCCATGCACCCAAGATGACCTGGAAGCCGTGAATTGCCGTGCCAAAGCTTGTGTGGACCACTGGACGGGACTTGTGTAGTGACTCGATAAGAAGAAGAAGTAGTAATAGCAGTAGTAGTACTAGAAGTAGTTGTAGTAACAGTTGTAATAGTAGCAGTATTAGTAGTGATAGTAGTATAAATAGTGGTAGTTGTAGTAGTAGTAGTAGTAGTAGTAGTAGTAGTAGTAGTCTTCCTCTTCGCGGCTCTCTGCGTGATTAGTCAGGCCCGTAGAGATCTTTGGATCATGGTGGGGAGTAACCCAGTCCGGCGTGCTCGCCGTCGCCTAGCTCCCTAGACAAGCTCAAAATAATGTAAAATGTAGCATTACAACTATATAATTTACTGATTTGCTCTTATTCATCATTTCATTTTAATGCGCATTTTAAAAAAATGGTAGAATTAAACAAACCGTTCGTATTTAGTAGGCCGAAACATGATAAGTAATGTATGTGTGTCCTGTGCATTAGTAGGTATAGTATATGTGTATTTATGTATGTGTACATACAAAAAAAAGGACAGGTAGGGGAAAGGAAAAAAAATCATTCAAAATCAAACCTTTCGTATAATAGTAGGCCTATACATGATAATTAAGTAAGAAAAACTATCATATGGCTCTATTGTATAAGTAGATCCAGTCTTGGTATGTATGTACATGTGGGTATATATTATGTATCAATATGTATATATATATATATATGTATATATTTTTTTTTATTTTTTATTATTTTGTTAAAGCTCTTCTAATACAATTCGGAGCGTATCATGTAAGTGTTAACATAATCATAAGACAAGTCACTGTATATCCGTCTATATGCCCAATGCATGCTTCTGTTCTATTTGCTTGTGTCTCGTTTGGAAAAAGAGGGGAAAAGTGTTTAACAGTTTCTTCACTTGTTCTAACAGAACAACATCGGTCGAAACAACTAGCCAGAAATTACATTACGACTCGAATACCTCGACAAGACTTAGAAAACTAGATTTATTTATTCATGTTTTCTTTATAAAAAGCAGGGTAGTCCCATTCAAGCCGCAAGGCCTGCTTTACAAGGGAGCCCTGCTGTAACAAACAAATTACATTTCAAATATCTTACAATACACATACAAATACACAAAATATACAATAATAAAAAAAAACATAATATAAACAAACTATAAAACATTTTATACAAATAGGAAATTAAATGAAAATGGAAGAGGAGAGAGAGTAAACGAAAGAGAAAGAGAGAGAGAGAGGGAGGGAGGTAGGAATAATTCATATGAGCGATCGCAAAATCAACTCACTTGAATTTCACGGACATTTCGTTTAAAAATGGGTAGTGAGGCGGAACATTTGGTAAGTATGGGTAGTGAGTTGAATAACTTTGCTGCTGTGTACCAGAAGGTCTGTTTTTTTTAATCGGTTCTGGGTTTGGCAAGGTACAATTGATGCATTGAAACTGATCTCATGGGATACGGGTTAGCACTTTGAGGTAGAGCTTGTTTTAGATAAAGAGGAGCAAGATTATTCAGGATTTTATACATAAGTACTTGATAGTTGTATTCCAATCTGTGTTTGACGGATTGCAACCTTAAAGAATTTAACATAGATTGTACAGGCGTATAATAATCTGCATCTTATACTAAACGACAATATTTGTTTTGACATTTCTGTAGTCGCTTTAAATCTTTCATTTTCAGTGGTCCTCAAACAGTTGAACAATAATCAATGTGAGGAAGAATTGAAAAATAGTATAAATGAGTAACTAAACGTTTTGTCAAACAGTGCTTAATCCTTCGCATACATATAAGCGAGTTCATAATCCTCTTGACAACATCATTGACATGGGGAGACCAATCTAAGTTCTGATTTACAATAACACCCAGATATTTAAATTTTGTTACATTTTCTATAAGTTTACCATCCATTTTTGTTTGTAGTTTGACTGGATTCTTCTTCCATCGACTTGAAAATAACATAACATTAATTTTGTCTGTGTTAACAACTAGTCCATTTTCATTCATCCATTCACAAAAAACTAGTATGTCATTTTGTAACTGGGTTTGAACATCTTGTACTCCATAACCAGAGGAGAAAATGGCAGTGTCATCTGCGTACAAAGAAATATTAGTAGTTGAATGCAAGGCTAGATCACATATGTCATTAATGTACATACAAAATAGTAGCGGGCCCAAAATTGAACCCTGCGGTACCCCAGAATGAACTGGAAGGAAATCACTTCTAATGCCCTTGTATGACACACATTGGTTTCTTCCCACTAGGTAAGACTCAAACCATGATAATTCTGTTCCACTGATGCCGAAATAACTAAACAAAATTATAAGAAGATCATGGGGGATGATATCAAACGCCTTTCTCAAGTCTAAGAAAACAGCACCGGTAAATCGCCCTTTGTCAAGGTTATCGTTTAACAATTCACAAATCTCCGTTAAGCATGTTGAGGTGGAATGTTTACTCCTAAAACCTGACTGCCGATCGGACATCAATTCTTTATTATGAAGATATTCCATCAATTGAGAGTGGACTGCTCTTTCCAACACTTTGGAAGCAGTGGACAATAAGGAGATAGGACGAAAGTTACTTAGTTCGTGACTAGTCTTTGTTTTGGGAATAGGGACTATGTTAGCCATCTTAAAGTCATTTGGGATACGCCCAGATTGTATTGATTGATTGAAAATACGAACAATAGGAATGGAAAAACAATTGAGCGCTAAGTTTCAACAATCTAGGGTTCCGGCGAATCTCTCGTATACCCCAGCTGCTATGGAGATGGTTGTATTTGTATTTTTATAAATCACCCGATATGTAGTTGACCTAAAACCTGTACGATGGCCATCTGTTAGCTTACCAGTTTCTAGTGATACATTAGTTGACATATTTGTGATCTTCTTTGAATTTCACCTTTAACACATTCGGTGGTTATCTTTTTGAAAACGAAACGTGATTGTACTTTACTTACTCTTTTAATAGCATTTACACCGTTATCTTTTATTTCATGAGAGCCTTCTTCTCCATGAATCGATTGAAAGATATTGCTGAACATTGTATTAGTCAAAGCTGACTGAACGCCATGCACAAACAAAACCAACAACAACAGTAGTAGTAGAAGTAGTAGTGGTAGTAGTAGTAGTAGTAGTAGTAGTAGTAGTAGTAGTAAAAGTAGTAGTAGCAGCAGCAAAAGTCGTCAGCGTCATCATCGTCTTATAGAAGCTAGAGTATACACCCACGGTGACCCACCGAATATGCATTCTGTCCCATTACAGAAGAAGAATATCGACCATGCTTGATCTGCTCACTGAGGACCTTAAAAGGCAAACTATTTCACAATACATTTAACAATTGGCCTGCAATTCCCCCCGCACAATGCAGTAGATAGAACGCGGTCTGTCAACTTTGAGGAAGTACGAAAAATAAACCACTGAACTACTGGAAAGATATATCGGGACACATAGAGGCGTGATCATTTAGAGCACGGGTGGCCAACCTTAGGTCTTCTCCCCCCCCCCCCCCCCCCCACACACACTCATGCAATACGTGTACACACCTGCCAGTCTCTTTGATGAAGGAGATACATGTCTGCTTTGCTACCTGGTCGAAGATCCACAGTTACACGTCGATACTTTCAAATGGGCTGCACGGCGAATATACGATTATGGTAAGTCTCGAAAAGCAGTTGAACACGATGGCAAAGACTTTCGGAAACTTTTCAACCTGAGGCAATTTCAAGAGCCTTGTGATTCACCTAATGAAATATGCGTACAGTACAATGGCGTAATACTATTACGTACAGGAACCATGATTACGCAAAGGGAACATGATTTATGTGGGATGTGGTATTGAAATTGCCTTAATAAGAGTTGATTTTTTGGTAGTTTTGGAGAAGGTTTTCCATCGAATTTCTTTGGTTTCAGTCAATAGGTAGGCCTATATAGTGCCATTTATACAAGATGTCTTACTGCTATGTTTTCAATGGTATCAATATCAATTATCAATGTTGATCAGTGGATTGTAGATTTGATTTGATTTGATTTGATTTATCTATTTCTGTTTGAATTTCTTTTTCTTTTACATTTTTACCAATATATAACAAACGAATTCGTTTTCACTGGCTGTCTGCCGTACCAACAAACGGAATTAACAAAAGACTTTACTCCGTTTCGTTGACAATCAGCCATGCATTAAGTCTGTCGTCTACGGCTGATTGTAAACGAAACAGCCAGTGAAAACGAATTCGTTTAATAAGAATAAGGAAATGCAAGCACTACTTTAAACAAACAGAACTTTGTTATTCCTAGCTCATTTTTCCTGACTGAGGTGTCATATGAAAGGTCAGAAACTCAACTTTTTCGAAATGTGATTTTCTCTTTGAAATTCAGAAACCGTCCGCCAAATGATTTGTTGGTTTCCTCTTTCCAAATTCATTTTAATCACTCATGCAAGAAATGTGCATCATATAAATGGCATCAAATGAAAGAAGAGGATCTAAGTTTTTTAAACAAGTGTCATTTATTAATTATAAATGTGAATAAGTTATGATAAAACATCGATAATACTCGGTTTCGTTTTTTCTGGGACGCACTGTATATTAGATTTCCAATATATTTAACATTGGTCTTCTTATAACTGAGCTTCAAGGTGGTCTACTTGTAATTGTAATATCGTGTTCAGTATAGTTTGATTATTTAATAAAAGGACTACAATCCCTAAAGTCGATTCGCAAACTACCAGTCCTTATCTAAATAAGTATTATTTTTCAAATGCCGTTGGAATTTACCCTTTTCATTTTTGGGCCTGCAAATGGGACATAGTACCTTAAATTGGTACATATAGTGGATATGGACTGGGGAGACCATTGATTGTTAAATGTCTATTATGCGTCAATTTCTTAAGGGTTAGAAATCAAGGGGGCGTTGGGGCTGAAAGGAGTATTAAATACTACACATGTAAAGAATTCATCTGGCACGATAAAAAGTATGATCAATGATAATCGACACAACATACACAGACACACCAGTACACACACATACACGAAAACACGCGCGTACGCGCACGCATGGATGGAGATGCAGGATAGGGAGGGAGAAGAGGACAAAGGAAGAGAGAGAGAGAAAAAAAATTAGTATTTGTTCTCCTCCATAAACTACATGTACTTCATTTGGATGTACGTGACTTCATTGTGACATCGTAGGGTATGGCATGAATGATCGAAATATTAGTTTTTTAATAACAATGTCACCCATAATCGCTGCAGGACGAAGGAAAATAACCTTTGTATTCAGATATATTCATCAACTGCGAAGTGCGGTTACGATAAGGACAGCATAATGCCTGGATTACATTTGCCCCGGGCGCCGTACGATAAATTAGTCTACGATTTTTCGTAGACATCGTAGGAGGCTACGGGCTACGATGTTTGTGTTTACATTATCTACGAGCATCGTGCCATTTATTTTATTGGCCCTCGGGGGCAGGCCGGATCAAATCCGTACAGAGGCTGCTCGGAGATTGTACGGAAATCGTGCAATTTGAATGTAGTAGCCGTGCAGTCTCCGCAGCCTCCGCACGGAAATCGTACGGAGCCCGTGCAGCTTCCGTGCAAAGGTTGCGCGGAGAAGGCGCGGGATGACTGCTTAATATCACAGATACTGCACGGGCAGCGAGCAGCAACCTTGCGATAGCTGTGCAATGGCCGTGCGAATGCCCCACGAGTCTACAATCTCTGTACGATTTTGTTTTCCCCCATGTTCTCCGAAAAATCGTACGTTTGCTGCACAATCAGTGAGAGGCCTCCGGGCGATGCCCGTGCGGGGATTGTGCAATGCCACCTACGACATGTATACGGGCTATGGGCTTACGATTTGTTTTCAAATTTGTTTAACTTCTCGCGAAACAAAATCGTAAAGGCTGCGGAGCCCGTGAATCCGTACAAAAATCTCACGGCGGCCTCCTGCCTCCGCACAGAGGCCGCACGGAAAAGGGGATACGGGCAGGATACGGGACTCAGTAGTCTAATCGCAGGCCAAATGTAATCCAGGCATAAGTAGAGAGTCTCTGGAATTTTGTGTAATATAATTATGGATTAAGAAATGGCACAATGTGTCGACCAGCGATATGGACTACTTATCAAAAGTATTTCTAGTGAGAATTAGTGTCTTTATAGGCTGCCAAGACACGTGGACCATTCCTTAATAATAATAGCTGAAAAATAAACAACTTCCTCCAACGATCGTCCTTACAAAGATGATTTGGCAATGCTTTGAGAATAGTATGGGAATAGTTCATGTGAAGA
The DNA here is from genome assembly GCA_035222895.1 of Strongylocentrotus droebachiensis. Lineage (NCBI taxonomy): Eukaryota > Metazoa > Echinodermata > Echinoidea > Camarodonta > Strongylocentrotidae > Strongylocentrotus > Strongylocentrotus droebachiensis. Next base: position 95,658 of record JAVYIG010006366.1, read on the forward strand.
TTTCAGTTATGCATTTCATGCGTTTCTGAATCTCATCTTGGCATAGTGTCATTGACAAAGTCATTCATTTAAACAAAAATAATAATAAATAATAATAAAAACGTTACTTATAAAGCGCTTACCACCGAAGTCTCTAAGCGCTATACACACAAAATAGACTGATATACAATTACATCTTATACAAAACTAAAAATGCAAATAAACATACAAATTACAATACATATGGAATACACATCAAAGGGAACAGAGTTAATCAATCATCAAACGCAATTTTGAATAAATGTGTCTTGAGACTGGTTTTGAATAGGTTAACAGTTTGACAGTTTTTTTACATTTAAAGGTAATCTGTTCCAAAGTTCGGCAGAAGCTTTGCGAAAGGAACGATTACCATAAGAGAGAGTTGACACAGAAGTAGATACGAGGTTTAATTGTGAAGATGACCGTAAATTGCGTGAGGGTTTGTATTCCTCGATTAATTCTTGCAGATAAATTGGTGCCAATTCATGAATGCATTTATAAGTTAAAACTAAAATTTTGTACATAATGCGGTACGTCACCGACAAAAAAAAGACATGCTATTGTTGATCAAACTCATGAAATTGTTGATCACACTCATGAATTAGAAGTTTCTTTTGATATGCCTATGTACAAAGCAAAAGGAAATACAAATCATGACATTCCTATTAACTACTTGCAGAGTTATCGATGAAATACTGACATTTAAGTCTACCACAATGTTTTTTCGTCAAGCATTCAAACTGTCAACTTTCTAAAAAAGCGATTGCAAAAACTGCGAATTGTTATAACTTCCCCCTTTAACATTAGCATTAGAGTGGTATGTTAGACATACTGTTGTGCAAATAATATGGGGTGATGGCTGATTAATAAAGGAAAAAGTACTCTTCTTTATGAATAGGTGCCACTTGAAGTATTGATACATGCATATATTTGCATGAGATTATTCGCCAAACAAAAGTACACGAGTATGTTTTAGTATGATGTGTACATGTATCTTCTCTCATATTTTTGTTTCTACAGATCGTAACCATAGATGAACACACAAATTTGAGAACGGTCGATCATCATCCCTTTCGACAAGAACTCAGCGTTCTACACGGACCATCAAGGTGGAAGGCCACAAGCTTTCATTCCCTTATGATCGAAGGAATCATAGCTGTACTTGGAACGACCGTTTAGTTTCCTAGTCAATTACTTTGGAAGAGAACGCTTGGCAACGTTCGAGGCGCTAGGGAAGTTGCCATTGTCATTTTTTAGAAATTCCAAAACTAAATGATATACCCTCCTTTAATTGATTTTGATTGAGTGGAAATCACGTCCAGTTTTGGAAAGGTAAATATCACTTTAAAAAGAAACAGTCTAAGTTTAGACGAGTTCTGCCATCTGATAAAACGCAGTAGATGAGTGCAATGGAGAGCATTGGACTGTTGTCGATCTGCTGTATGCTAGCATCTTCATTAATGATGGATTCCATTGGACACACTGGCGCCGATGCTGCAGATTTAAGAGGGGTACCGTGTCATTATGAAATAACGAGCGACGGATTGAACGCCATTTGTTCACACCGTAACCTAACAGCGGTACCTACTAACCTCACTCATGATATCACCGTGTTAGATCTCACTCATAACCAACTGACCAAATTGACTAACACATCTTTCAGTATCCTTCCACATTTGAGGTACCTATATCTTAACTCGAACAATATGATTACTATCGAGTCGGGTGCATTTCAAGCTTTACCTGAGCTTTATTCAATCTTGCTGACAAACAACAATTTCACATCTCTACCAACTACTATATTCTCCAAAAATCTAAAGCTGCAACTTGTTGATCTCACGGCAAATCGATTTGTTCGTTTCCCTGGAAACGCATTGAATTCTGTGTCTTCGTTGACTCAACTGTGCTTCGATGAGAACTTTTTGTCAAGCCTAAACTTTACAGGATGGAGAAGCAGAAACATGACTTCGCTTCTATTAAAAAGAAATCATTTCTCGTCCTTACATGAAGACGATTTTCTTCCCCTCAAGGAGACAAGAATTGACCTGATATTATTCACCAAGAACAACCTCACTTCACTACAGAATGGTTTGTTCCAACATCTTGAGGGCGTGCGAGAGATGCGCCTAACAAGCAATCATATCCACAATTTTAGCCTCCGTCCGTTTCTGGGAATGTCCTCTTTGGAAACTCTTCATATGGCAAAAAACATGATTTCAGCGATTGAACCGCTAGCCCCTCTACCAAATCAGACAAATGTGGTTCCTAACTTGACCTATCTGGACTTAGAAAGCAACCGTATCCCTTCAATCCCCCCTCGGGCATTCTGGGGTTTGGGAAATCTTATCAGACTTGATATACACCAGAGTCGTATAGACACGTTGCAAAATGATTCATTTGAAGGACTGGAGTCACTGGAAATTCTCGACTTGACGGGAAACCATCTTTCCTATGTCACCAAAGATATGTTTTTATTTAGCCCGCGACTTCAATCCTTGGTGCTATCGAGTAATTGGTTCACGGAGCTGAGTCCAAAGCAGATTGGTGATATAGCTTCCCTAACCTCTCTTCATTTAGCAAGGTGCAGAATAACTGATCTCAGACAACAGCGCGTGGAATGGAATCTACGAAATTTAAAATTCCTGGACATATCGTATAACCGACTTGTGCGCATTGACAAGAACTCATTTTATGGAATGGCAAACGTCACAACTCTTAATGTATCCTACAACCAAATAACAACAATTGAAGATGGAGCTTTTGCATCCATTGACCGTCTTCAGATTCTGAGTCTGTCATATTTGTCTTATTTGGGTCAGTTGCATAGTCCGTTCACGAATCTGAATCAGCTTACATTACTGGACATGTCCCATACGTCAGTCGCATTGTCGTATGAACTCTTTACAGGGTTGTCCAATATTAGGAAATTAAGTATGCGGGGATCAGGGCTGACAACTTCCAGCTTCTGGGACTCCCATACGGAAGATCTTCCGGTGCTGTCCGCTCTATCAACGTTAGAACGTCTCTACATCAAAGGAAACAAACTGGACAGGCTAAAACCAGGAACATTTTGAGGTCTCAAAAACCTACAAAATCTTGAAATGGATAATTCTGACATCAGGTCCCTGAATGAGGATATTTTCATGAATCTGACAACGTTGAAGTTCCTGTCGATTGATGAAAATCACATCGCAGAACTGACATCTCGACACCTGGCCGATCTCAGCTCGTTAGTCCATGTTTCTGTAAAAAGCAACGAGATCAAAGGCTTAGCATCAGATGTTTTCACAAATAACCCACACCTGTCATATCTGGATATATCCCACAACCATCTAACCACTGTTAAAGAGGGTACAGTTCTACCTAGAAAAATACTGGATGTCTCCAACAATCCTTTCAGTTGTAACTGTGAGTTTACATGGTTTATAAATTGGATTAACGAAGCCGAAGTATCTATCATCCATCCTGACCAAACGAACTGTTCATCTGTTTCTCTAGCACCATTTAAGAATCAGCCCATTCTTGCATTCGATCCCGCCCAGGTCTGTGGACCTAAAGTCTGGGTCTACATCATCACGGCCTTTGTCATTGTCATCTGTATCATGATCTGTATTGTGGCTTATCAAAGGAGATGGTTGATCAATTACAAATTATTCCATCTGAAATTACTATTTCTTGGCAGACGGGAAGACCACGACGGACGAGAGAGGCTTGAGGCTTACGAGTACGACATCAACCTCGCATTCGACGACGATGACGAACAGTGGGTTAGGGGAATATTGAAACCAGGACTCGAAGAACGACTACCTGAGTTTGACAGGATCGTGTGCGGAGATGACGACATCCCGCTTGGAATGTACTACATTGAGGCCATCACCGAAGTCTTCGAGCAAAGTTATAAAAGCATCCTGATCGTGAGCAATAGAGCCGTAGACAATCACTCGTTCATCAGCAAACTCCGTCTCGCGGTTGACCAAATGAATGAGGTCGAGCTAGAAAAGGTAATTTTGATATTCAAGGAAGACATTCCTGATGGGCGTTTACCATATCTTGTAAGGCTCTTCCTTAGTAAGAACAAGCCGTATTATCGATGGTCAGAAGATAAATATAGACAAAAAAATCATGTGGGAGAAACTAGTGCGGGAACTAGGATATAACAAGAAAATGAATGATATTTTACCCATCTGAATGTGGTTTGGAATATACATATACATTCGTGTTGTTATATTTCGTTTAATTCAATTTCACTGTTTAAGTCTGAAGAAGTTATGAGCCACATGTCACGAAGTCACTGAAATGGGGAACGGAGCATGTCTTGAATGAACCAATCAAGAAGATTCACGTTTCTTGAATGGCAAAGAACTCTAAACCCTTTTAAACAATCAGCCCCTGGAAAAGAGATGATCCCTTATCAGGTCTATCAGAAACTTCCTCAGAAGGCAAAACAATATATGCTAAAGGTCATGAACTTAATATGGAATATGGGTAACATACCTCCAAGTCTGAAACACTCTATCCTAATACCTGTGTTAAAACAAGATAAGGACCCCAAAATATATCGTCGTACCTACCCATACTAGAACGGATTGTAAAGAATAGACTCCAATGGTATGTAGAAAAGAATAATATTTAACTCCCTTTATGCATAGACCTTCGTAGTAGGTCCATGCTTTATGACTGGCTTTCGCAGTAAACGTGGTGTCACGGGTAACATTGTTCTTTAGAAATGCCATCCAAAGAAGCATAAATATTGGTAAATATACATAAGCAATCTTTCTTTTTATTGAAAAGGCGTATGACAGACTTTTTATTCTAGGTCTAATGTACAAACTATCACAATCAGTACATGGTATTACAGGTAATGCTATAAAGCCTAGGTAATTGGTATAGGGTCATGAATTTGGTCATGAACATATTGGAAGCATATGCGATCCCAGGCGCGGATCCAGGATTTCTTAGGGGGGGGGGCCAAATTTGAAATTGTGCGAGCCAAATATTGGTACGTAATGGTTACACCGACAGTGGCAAAAACTTTCTTTTTTTTTTCTTTTTTTTTTTTTTTTTTTTTTGGGGGGGGGGAGGGGGGTAGACTACAAAAATCCCCGTCACCCCAACTCTTACATGCAGGCCCCGCTGAACGTTTCTCGGCGGGGGTCAAGGGGTGGAGGCCCCAGAAGCTCAGGGGTTTGGGGCAATAAATTACGGTCAAATTAGCATATTTTGATACCTTATTTATGACACTGGCAGGACACAAATTGGTGTGGCATTTAATCACGATCAGATGAGCATTTTTTTCTTCTTTTTTCGGGGGCCTCGGAAATGGGAAAATTACGTAGTCAGATATTTCGTTCAGTGGCTTAGGAGGGAGGGGGTGGGGGGGAAGGAACATTTATTTTTTTTTGCACAAATAACAAAACAAAAAACAGAAAAAAATATTTCCCCCTTTTTTCCCTTCTTTTTTTTTGCCAGGGGGGGGGGGGGGGGGGGCGGGCTCCCCGGGCCCCACCCCCCTGGATCCTACAATATTCAATGATCGTTGTAGCGGTTGAAATTCAAGTTTTATATCACAACTACATATTCTGAGTATGTCACGGTCGCATTTACCATTGTAATTACAAATATCTCAAAATTGTAAGGAATCACTATCCAGCCAATGTTCTAAATTTCCCAAAACGTTGTATTACCTCTAAGTCCTGTATTAATATCATGAAGAGTGATATTCCAACGGACAAATTAATCACGACATCTATTAAGCTGATGACTGTGTCATCGGGATGTCAGGTTTGTATGCACAGTTTTGCACATAAACAATTTTTTCCCTATAATCATCAGCATGGAGGCTGATATAGAAACTAATTTTTTTCTCCTTTTTTGATATTTTTACTTCTACACAGTCATTCTGAGATTGTAGTAAACCCTGCAACTGTGGATAAAAAAGCAAATAACTATTCTACAAATATGTATATAATGTCTAAGCAAGTAGTTTCATTGGAAAGTCTTTGAGTCAATTTACATGCTTATTGTATCCATAAATGAAAATGAAACTACACGTAGATTTAATTTTATTGAAAGGAGACCCATCTTTGTAGATCGTAGTATTATATTTGGGTTATGAAACCTATACTATGACAGTGCGGCTCCAAGTATAAAGAAATCATATGACTCCATTCAATATCAAGCCTTGAGAATTTGTGCGGGAGCTCTTCCCCTTACATCCTTAAAGGGATAGTTGAGTTCTGTTGCAGAGGGCGCTACACAAAATAATTTTTTGTGAGATACTGAAAAACTGAGTGTCTAATTTGAAAGAACATAATATTTAAATGACAAAATCATCTTTGTTTGATCAAAATCAGTTCAGAGACGGCTGAAATATAACGATTTATAATACTTGTGTACCACCACAAATATTAGATATTTTGAAAAATTTGAAAAAACCGTTGAAAAAAACGAAATAACGCCCTTTTACGTCGTATTTCAGCCAATGCCGATGTTGGCTTTTTTGTTGGCATTTTCGTGTTGCTTATATGCACAATTAGCCGGCTCATGTATTGTTATTTTTAATTAAATAATTAATTAACGGTCACTATGTTTTTTGGAAAGTGGAGCTGAATTGGTATGATCGTATTGGCTAATTTCACACATTTTGGGGGTCAAAAATTACCTTCATAGCAATTTTAGGTTCAGAAAGGGCACTATAAATGTTGAAGATAAGAATAAAAGCAATAACCATGCACTTTGAAGGCATTTGCGGTCTGAAAACAGAACTCAACTATCTCTTTTAAGCCCATTTCACACCGGGCCATGCGTAGAGTTGCGTAGTGTTGCGTACCGACTATACGCTGAGCGTACTCTGCCCTAGGCTGGCCTACGTAACTTGATTAAATAAAAGCAGAACTAGGTGAAATGCCCTTAAGCCCCGTTCACACCGGATCTGCGAAGAGTACGTTGCGTAGTGTGGTATACCGACTACGCCGAAATTAGGCTGCGTATTCATGAAGGAAAAAATGTTGCTTTGGCGTAGTCCCTGCGTAGGTTATGCGTAGGCTGGCGTACGATTGCGTTTGGTTACTACCATGTGCATAGGCACCGCGTACCTACGGCGTATGCAATTGGCGTACCTACGCGAATGATTGCGTATAACAAGTGTAGGGTTGCGTACATTTACGTAGGCTTGGCGTACAGGTTTGCTCACGGTTGCGTGCGGTTGATTACTGTGTGCGCAAGCTTTTACTGTTTCGTCGGACTGGCGTAGGGTAGCGTACTATTGCGTAAGATTGGCGTACTGTAGCTTAGTGTTGCGTAGTGTTGCGTAGACTTGCGTATAAAATACGTATTTTCTGCGTGTCTAAACGCCGAATGAACACCCGAAAATTGAACATTTTATCTTCATCTTTTTGCGTCAATCTCGCGTACCCCTTTGCGTCCCTCAGCGTAGAGTGTTACGTAGGCCAGCGTAGGGCAGCGTACGCTCGCCGCAGTCGGTACGCAACACTACACAACTCTACGCATGGCTCGGTGTGAAAGGGTCTTTAGACTTAATAGAAGACAAATGCTGGCAGCAAAAGATTGTAATCATCGAGATCACGAATGGAAAGCATCACAAGAATACCAAGAAAAGGAGTAATGGAAGAGAGGAAAAGGGGGAGTGAAATCATAAAGATTAAGGGTAACCTTGGTACCAAGAAACTATCGAGGAATGGCAAGAAATAGAGAGAAATGTGCGTATGTGCTGTGAGTGTGTGAAAGAAAGATTAAAATTTAAAGAGAAAGAGGAGAGGGATATTTAGGGTGAAGAGAAAATTGCAATAGACATACTTACCACCACACCACCCAACCTCAGCACCTTCGTATCACCGAACCTTGCCCCCGGGGTGGGTGGGGGGGGGGGTGGATACTCAGATTTGGCTTGGACGGGGGTGTGCCTACCCATTATTAAGGGTCATTTGGGGGGGGGGTTCTCGAAATAATGGCCCATTTTTCGGGTTTTTCACGAAAAAAAAAAAAAAAAGGACCTATGATTAGGGATATTTTCGTTAAAAATGGGACCCGTGTTTAGGGATTCTTTGTCAAAAAGTGACCCATTAGAGCGGCACATCCCCGTAGGTCTTGATATGTGAGTATTCCCCCCCCCCCCCCCCCCCCCGGCCCACGCATCTTAAAAGGAGAGCTACGATTAATCTGGATTGATTGCAAGTCTGCAGTTAATCTCAAACTTGCAAAATCTCTTAACTTGGAAATGTGAATCAACGACGAAGTCATATTGAGTTTTAACAAAAAAAAGAGGGGGGAGGTACAAATCCGAAAACTTTCGGACCAGTACAAAATATAGTTGTCTGATTTGATTTCTCAGGGGACCCTTTCGGCGGAAAATATGAAAAGGAAGGATCGTTTTTGTTTTACTTTATCGTATGGGACATTATAGGTATGGGACATCCAGGTGTATCCCTTGGAACCCCCTCCCCCTTCGATCTGCGACGGCAACCCAGCGACTGGCACAGAGACGACTACTCATCTGTTTGAAAGGATCACTGTTTTCTTCTTGTTTTGTTACACTTAAGATCTTAATGAATCAAATCAAATCAATACAAACACAATCCAATCCAATATTTATTACACAGGGTCCCTCTTCATCTTTTTCTCTCCCACTCTCAGTTTGCTATATCTCCCCCCTTAACTTCCTTCTTTTCTATCTCTCTCTCTCTCCCTCCCTTCTTCTCTCTTTCTTTCCCTCTCTCTCTTCTCTGCTTCTCCTCTCTCTTTTTCCCTCCCCCTCTCCCCATTTTCATTACCTTGGAAATACCCTTGTCATCATTTCCTTTCACTGAAGCTCATTTAATCTTTAAAAAACACTGAAACATAAGAAATGATACACATGGGCCTTCTATAACCTCCTTTTTCAATGTGCACATTAAGAAGCAATATTTAATTCATATTGGGCTACAATGATAAGCTTGATGTTTACATTATTGATGCATTTACAAAACATCACAAAGACATAGAGCATGAACATATTAATTCGCATTGTGATTTCATAAACTTTCCAAAGCAGCCATAAACATTATAAAACGTTCATTAAAAAATCAACCTATAGTATTTTTACACTTCTGTCACAAGTTTTTAAAAAAAAGGATATATCTCACATCTTTTATGAATTGTCCCAATAAAAACTTAACGGAAGGAAAGTTGTATAAAATGGCGTTTCAAACAAGGGAACAGATAAAAATTACGTATTTTCTCCTAAAAATTGTGATATTGGGAACTTATATCCCCCATTTCTTTGGTGTTGAGGGCATCTGTTATGAATGCCTGGAGTGCATATCGACCACAAGCCAGAAGAGCATTAACTCATTATGATATATTACCACACATTTAAAGTCCTTTTTGCACCGAACAGGCAATAAATAGGAGATATCTTATTACATAACAAATGATTTTTTACGAAACAACCCTGTGAAAATAAGGTTACATAAGATGTCTCTGAATGGTCGATTGCTACCTGTAAGTCCTACCTGTAACCTTTACTGGCAAGCAGAGCTGGGTAGAGGGAAGGGGGTTATAAATCATGGATATCACATACTCTTTTCTGTGGGAGGACTGTCTACACATTTGGAAGATTTACATGCTGATCCAATAAGCAATATTAATTGCACAGATTTTCACAGCAACTTTTTTCTTATTCTATAAACACCACAATCATTTCTTTCATCATTACATGTACCCAGCTTATATGCTTCGATATCACATTTCATTTGTTATTTTTTGTGATTTCTTGATGAATAAGTTCTGATTAATTTCATAATTTTGGTGATTTATATGTACACATATTGGCTCATTATAATGGGCGAAGGGTACATTATAGTTAATGATCACTTTACTGATGACAAGAATTTATTTATTAAGACAACAAGACTTCATTCATGCCATGTTTTTTTCTAAATCTAAAACATATACCTGGAAGCGATTCGAGTTATTTGACACTATCATCCTATTTACAATCTGGTACAGAAGGAAATTACCTATATTACAGCGAAATTGAGCTATGCAAAATTTAATTGTAATATGACAGAATTTTAACTTTGTATTTTTTTAATGTTAAGACTACCATACAGCAAACACCGCACACAATTATTATTTTTTCAATCCACCATAAATTTGATTGATAACAAATAATGTCATGCAGTAAAAACTCTGGGAACATTCCGATCTAAAAATACAAAATGAATCGATTCATCAATAATCAATCAAACAATTATACGAGTCCAGTATTACCTACTATTTGAGATTCAGAATCACATATCAAAAAATTATGATTTTGCAACCCATAATCGAGTTTTCCATAAAGAAAACAATTCACTCATATTATTTCATGGCTTCCTCCAAAAACGATATAGATGTTGAAATTTACCCTTTTTAAAATCTAGGCAAGATTTATTTTCAAATACCCCGCAGAAAAATAATACATGATGTACTTTTCAATAATTAGTTCATAAATCGCAATTACTCTTCAGCCCAAACTTGAAATTGTAGATGAACATGTATCACTATTATACAAAATTGCCACAATTTTTTTTTTCTCACTCGTTTCCAACTGAACTGCTGGCAGGCTATAAAGAAGAAATGATTACAAACATGTGAAATGAGGAACCAAGGTTGAATGAGAATAGTGAGAAAAAAGAGAAGAACTTATCCCATACAGTCCTAACAATTTTCAAGATTTCACCCTTTTTGGCAATTTCAATTTCAATTTCAATGTCTTAATTTTGTAAATTGCTCTGACTACTGCAATCATAAAAAATACACTTAATTTGGTATCACAATTGCAAGTGAGCACTGGCAACTTATTGAAATATTGTTGACCAAAATACATCAGTACATGAAACTTAAATTAATATCATTTCTAATTTTCTATAATTGAATACATAATGAATACAACACAAATTTATCGAAAAGTACATTAATCTAAAAGTTGGAATACTCTACACAGAATACATAATTACCCTGAAATAAAAAGGAAAAGATACTTGATAATCCACATGAAGGACAAAAATAGTGATTTTACATTATGTCTAAAATTTTCTGCAAAATAGTATTCTAGGTTGACGTAGTGCTTAATAGAACGATGATATCTTTAAGAGCTATACAGATCTATCTCCTGGGTTCAGGTTTCGGATTCAGGTTTGATTGCACACAATGTATGCACATTCTCCACTCCCTGTGCTGTGCTGCAGCCAGGTGCCATTCACAGTGCTAAGCAAACTACAATGACTGTTACATCCTACCCAATGCTTCAGCTTCTATCTCTCACATAATCAGCAATTGAGTATCTCACAAACATTTAAGACAAATGAACCGACAGCTGTAATTACACAGTTTACACGTACAAAATTATCAAGCATCTGATATCATTATCATCTCCGGAGGCAAAATATGATTTGTTTGTTTGTTTGTTTGATTTGGATGTGAACATATTTTCAGATTCGTTCTGTAAATGATGGAATAGAATTTTAACTGACCCACACTTTGAAAAAAAAAATGTGGATATAATACTGATATTTGACGGCAATTTCCACCACATTACTTCATAGCCTATACATGTACATACATAGTGTATATACATGTAAGTATATGAACACACCTTGACTGCACATACAGTACATACATTGTTACATCAAAAACGTTGCTTGTGTGCAAACAGACAAAAACAGTTAAAATATGTAAGGAAATTTGAAGCTATAATGAAACATCTTGATTAAGGCACATTTGTTGCACAGGACCTACAACTAATTAATTTTGACAAAGACAAATCAGTATACATGTACACTTGCTCAACTTGTATGTAATTATACTTCAAGTATCTAAACATAGTTATGAAAATTCTGTGTCATGTTCAAAACAAATCATTCAGACTGAAATCATTAAAAGTGAAATGAGTGTGGGGTGCTCAATGATTAATATCAAGTTTAAAATGAAGGGGGAAGAAGGAGTAAAATAAAAGTCTTTTTTTTTAATGAAATAAAATAAAATAATCGTGCAAACGTACAATAACAAGATCCATAAAATGTAAAAATATTAGACAACTTATGGAAATGTGTGAAGTACAGACTGTATACTAAACATTGATCACCGGTCAGACGGTCACTCAAGTGGATTGGTTCATTTCAAAGGTACTGTAGCCTTAAAGGGAAAATAAAGGGCACAGCCAGGAAATATTGTAGGAAGAAAATGTAATTAACATGCCAATGGCCAAGCTTGTTGAATACAACTGCTAAGATAGTACTTCATTTCATTGCTTAAAATATCAAACTATACCTACAGCTAAAAGAACATTTTTACACTTTCAGAAATCTTATTTCAGTGATTCTAAAAATCTACTTGTAAATTTTTTTGTAAAGGGGTCATGAAATATCAAAGAGAGATTACATACACAGAACACGTGTTTTAACACTTGATTTGTGGATAATAAATAAGACTTAAAAGCCCAAGCATATCTACAATTTTCCTTTAAAAATGTTAACCTTACAAATATTTACAAACAATATACATGTAAATCCTTATTGCAGAATTTAAATTCCTTATCAAAGAACACACCATTTGAATCAGTAAAGAAAGATAAAGAAAACATGATGCCTATATGCATATATTTCATGAATATTCATCAGAGTTTCACTGCTTTCATGGAAAATATAATGATATACACAGGGAGGGGGGAAGGCGGATTCAAACTTAAATCCCTTATAAAATGATTAAATAGTTGTATCAAAATTTGATCCAGGATTTGTTTACAGAAGCTAATACTAAGAAATTCAGTTAAGTAGAATTTAAGCAATGTGTACTGACAGAATTCAAAGAAAATTTGTTTTCTAACCATATTTCTCTCCACTGTATTTGACATTGTACACAAATCGATTTCAGATACAAACAAAAATAAAACAACTCATCACAGAACTATAACTACAAAGTAGATTAATGCCCTTTTGGCTCTAAACATACATGTTGTATACAGATCGGTAGGCATTCGGTCACACACTGTTACAACCATTAACTGTCAATCATTTGTTAGCTGTAATTAACAAACAGTGCTTTTAATACATTCACATGTATTTATTATTTATGAAATGTATGTGAATCAAGCTGAACAAGAAAAGATACTGTGTCTGTATCATGTACTGTATGCAATACAAACAAATCAATCCTTTAAGTCGATTGCTTAAAGGACCCATCTCCCTCTTCTTGCCAATGAAATAATAATTTGCAGAAAAAACATATCCTTATGACTTATGAAACATTATCACATAAAATTGTCTCCTAAAACTATACGAGTCATTTAAATAGTTAAGGATAAAAAAGAGGACAAACAAATATTTCCTATCAAGACCTGACGGAAGTTGAACTTGAGTTAAATGATGTGCGGGGTTGTGTGTACATTTGCGTCTAATTAGTCTCACTTTACCTTTATTCAGAGTGCATTTAAAATACCAAAATGGCACCCCCAACATACAGTGCAAAGTACATTTTGGGCGATTGTTCTCTCTAAAGACTTGTTGAAATACCACCCAATGCCTATGAGTAAGAATAGAATTGGTACCATACTCGACCTTTGTCATGCGACTTTCATTTTGATTGAGAATCATCTGAGACTGTTCTGACAAGGCTTACAAAGCATTCAATAGCGATTTATACACGCAAAGTCTCGTTCATATATGATGTGATGAAGCAATGGGGCAAAATATGTGTAGTACACTTCACATCTATCTCCATCTTATATACATGGTTAAAAAAGTGAGTTCGCCTAGCACCTTCTTTGGAAACAAATACTGTACTTAGTCCTTCATCCCCATTTGCAGGTCATTTACACATTAAAAAAAATAATTAAAGGCCATATTTCACTGAATCACATGTGAACATGCCTTTACATGTACACAGGTTGTGTGTTTACACAATCGGAGAATTGTACTCGATCTTCGTACAGTTCATGACAGGCAGCATGAAGTAGCTTGTGGGATGGTAATGTTTTCTTATCAATGACTGATAACTCAAGAATTTCACTTAGCCAATGTTGTCTGCTTGGATCTAAAAGGGCGTTAACTCATACACTTTGATACCCTTCTGGCTCTCAACAGATAATATATCACTGATGTTATTGTTTGACTCTGGAGGGTGTTTCACAAAGACTAAGATCAAATTTAAGTTGGACTTGACCATGGCAGGCCGTTCATGCCACTGTTTGCTCTCACCATTTACTGGCATTGGCTTCTCAAGGGACGTACAAATCATGGTCACAAATCTACAGAAGTTACTTTTTTTTCCTTCAATAATGAAAACAAATAAAATTTCATTATTGAAGGAAAAAATATAATCTACAGATCATAGTGGTGAGAGCAACCAGTGGCATGGTTGATCTGCCATATTTAAGTCCAACTTAAAGTTGATCTTAGTATTTGTGAAACATCCCCCTGATATGGAAATTCTATCAATAAATGATAACTCAAGAATTTCATGTGACCAAGATTGTTTATCATTGATGTCATTGTTTCAGATATGACGTGGGAATTCCATGTCTGTGACGAGAGAATGAGAGATGTACATGTACATGGTTAATTTGAAAGAAGAATGAAGGACTTTGGACTTCCATGACAAACACTTCATAGTAGATAAAACTTCATGACAAAATATAAGCTTGTATTTCTGTGTTTTCATATGAATTTCATGAATTGCTGTAGGATGGCAAACTTGACACCCTGCAAAGATATTATCACCCTGTCCTCAATGGCGGTTCTATATAAAAAAAAAGGATCACACAAATGTGTCGATGATTGCTACAAGTACTCGCATTAGCAAATTGTTTGGGGAACATGTAGGTTGTATAGATGAATGCCTGACTTTATACAGGCCTTGCTTATGATTGTTTTGCACGGAGATGAATACAGAACATAACAGAGCATGTGTGTGGCAACAGATGATTCTAATAGTATCACGTGTGTAACCTGGATATACCACACTAAAGGGAGGGCTTAAAGCAACAACAAAAAAATAAGCTAAAACAATGAATTGCAACAAGTGACAAATGGTTATTATAAGGCTCTGACAAACTCCAACAGTAATCCAAAACCCATCGCATTCAATTGTAGCCTGTAACTTTGATAACAAAGGCCCTTTTAAAATGAAATCAGGAGGCTGAGCAATTCTGATTCTGAAAAGTTCTTAAGCGTTGATTGACAGTCCCTCACATGGCAACTTTAGCCGGTTGGATACAATTTGACTAAAAATAACACACACTTTCATATGAATTCAGTTCGAGTTATCTTCAACGAGTTATCTTCAACGGGTTAATACCTTTTAGGAGAGGATCCATGTCAAAGCCCCACTGCACTACTTATAGCTACTTGCACCCTCTATACAGTCAACAATGCCTAAGCAGTACCCCTTGATCCCCCATGATGCCCTTTTTCTTATGTTAACTTAGAACTGATTTGATGAGATAACCACCTGCCAGTGACCTTGCAGGGAGGTCTAATCCCTCCTGGCCAAACAAGTGCAGATAGGCTTTAAGAAGGGTCTACAGGGCCACAGCTCTGGATACAAGAAGAGGTCTTGACTTTCGTTTCTAGGGTGGACAGGAATCACAGACGTCCATTTTGGTTTACTGATCTTGTAAAATAAGTTCATCAGTTACCTCTCACGTCGCTAAATGCATCACTCCATGGTGCCTCCGTTAGTATACACCGTCTTCTCGCTGTAGTGGATCTCTTGCGTGTCCGGGGCGACGATGAAGACGATGCCGGCCGCGACCTCCATGAAGAAGACGCCCAGGGCTAGACCCCACCCCCAGTGAAGGTCAAAGTTGGTCCGGCCAAGAACCACGTCCCCAGCGAGGAACTTTGTCGGGAAGATGATGAGAGGAAGAAGCTGGCACATGGCTAGAGAAATTTGAAATAGCATATCATTCAAAATGTTTGATTTACAATTTACACTAGAGATTAAGCATTCTGAAGAAATAATAATAATAAAAAAAAGGGTGCTTATAAGGCACTCTCCACCGAAGTCTCTAAGCGCTATAACAAACAAAATACAATGACAGACAATTACATATAAAATTACAAATAAAGCTACAAATTACAATACATATGAAATATACATCAATGTGAGCAGAATCATAAAATAAGTCCACGGTACAGCCATACATATATTGATCATTGTGTGCTCCATACATTAATTCACAACACTTCTACAAGGATGCATTTATAAACTAGATGGACCTTCGACCGCGCGCAGTCGAAAATGATGCCTCCGCCATGGAGCAATTTTACAAACCAAAACAGAAGCGAGCTATTTTTGCATACATAATGAGCCCTGTGACCTTTGACCTTGGATCTCGTGACCCCAAAATCTAATCAGTTCATTGGCTCTGCAAGGTACAGTACATATATGACCCAAGTTTGGCGGAATCCATCAATGGGTTCTTGAGAACACGTTCACAAGCATTTTTGCATACATAATGTGACCTTTGACCTTGGATCTCGTGAGCCCAAAGTCTAATCAGTTTATTGGCTGTGCAAGATACATACATGACCCAAGTTTGGCGGGAATCCATCAATGTGTTCTTGAGATAACGTGATCACAAGCTATTTTGCATACATAATGAGCCCTGTGACCTTTGACCTTGGATCTCGTGACCCCAAAATCTAATCAGTTCATTGGCTCTGCAAGATACATACATGACCCAAGTTTGGCGGAAATCCATCAATGGGTTCCTGAGATAACGCGATCACAAGCTATTTTGCATACATAATAAGCCCTGTGACCTTTGACCTTGGATCTCGCGACCCCAAAATCTAATCAGTTCATTGGCTCTGCAAGATACATACATGACCCAAGTTTGGCGGGAATCCATCAGTCGGTTCTTGAGATAACGCGATCACAAGCTATTTTGCATACATAATGAGCCATGTGACCTTTGACCTTGGATCTCGCGACCCCAAAATCTAATCAGTTCATTGGCTCTGCAAGATACATACATGACCCAAGTTTGGCGGGAATTCATCAGTCGGTTCTTAAGATATCGCGATCACGAGAACGGGACGTACGGACTGGACGGACGTACGTACGTAGTACGGACGGACGGACAACCAGAAAACATAATGTCTCCGGCTACTTCGTAACGGAGGCATAAAAATCTCATCTTGCCCTTTCTTCTCAAAGATGAGAAAGCTCACAAATTATTTATCATCTTTACCAGAAGTCAACCTTCTCTTGAAGTGGGCCCTGTTTCATAAAACATGTTAGCAATTACAAATGCTACATTTCTATGACAAATTTGCTCTCAACCACTCAAATGCCACGATTTCAGTAGCTATAAATAACAGATATTGTAATTTGTTCTTGATAACAATATTAATGAAACAGAGCCCTGGTATGGGACTAACTTACCAGCCAATAATGCTAGAACCCCAGCAACGATGAAGATTCTTGAGAATTGCTGACCTTTGACGAATGATATGATGGCAGCAAAGATAGCGATGATTAGAATAACGAGAGATACCAGGGCAAAAGCTCTCGCTGCTGTCAACCATGCTGTGGGAAAGATTTGTGAAATATAGAAGGTTAATCATTTCAATCTAAATACTGAGCACTCTTAGGTCTGTAAAAATACAGAGATTGATTCATGTAGTAGTAGAGACTTAAATGTAGAACTCGAACTATCAACATCTACCATCCTGAAAAATGAAAATTATTCATTTTCAAATCACATAACATTTGGGGGTGTTTCACAAAGACCAAGATCAATTTTAAGTTGGACTTAACTATGACAAGCAATTCATGCCACAGGTTGCTCTCACTTTTGTTCTCTCAATAATGTTTTCCTTCAATAATGAACAATAAAAAAATGTAAATTCTGTAGATTTGTGACCGAGATTTATACATGTACGTCCCTTCAGAGACCAATACCAGTAATGGTACAATACAATACAATAAAGTCATTTCTATAGCGCTCTTACAAACTAACTGTTGTTTCACAGCCCTTTACATAAAAGTTATCAAAGAATCTATTGTTGATCATGGTCAAAGCGGAGAGTTTTGAGACATTTTCGGAAGACATTCAGCGAAGGTGCTAATCAAATAAAAACGTGGAAGCTCATTCCAGAATCGAGGAGCACATGCATGGAAAGCATTGTCGCCAGTGGCATGAATAGCCTGCAATAGTTACCGGTAAGTCCAGCCTAAAGTCGATCTTAGTCTTTATGAAACACCCCCTTGGTGTCATAAAAAAGTTATGACCAATCCAATCTATCATCAACCTTTCAATCAATCAAATAGTAAACATGCGTTATGTACACAGTTGTGATTGAAATACGGTACTCAAGTTGCAAACGATGTGGAATAATGTAGTACTAGAATAATGTAAATATTGTCCATGAATTCTTGATATATTTGCAAACATCACAAGCCTCCTACCCCATTAGTAGCTGAATATTCACCTATTGATTGGAGAGTGTGTACTGTAAAGTCCAGAATGGTAACAGAATCCAGTGACAGGATTAATTTTACTATTGGTCAGTTTACTCAGTTATGCTGCAACTGGTAAAGCATATAAAACACACAGGGATGCCAGTTAGAATTGATCAGAGGGCCTGAAAATCACCTAGAATGAGCTATTTCGTACATAAAAACCTAAACTATGGCCTGAATTCAAGCTATTGCCTAAAAATTGACATCCCTGAAAACAGTTATTAATAGGGGAGATTAATTTACCTGATGGTTCTGCTGGGTAACACTGCATTGGTTCAGTGCCTGTAGTAGGTTGACCAGGGACGATGACCCTGGTGCCATTGTAACACTCCTGCCACAGCCCCTGCTTGAAGCTGGCAGACACCACCCAGGCGTTGTTCACGATAGACGCCACGCTCCCTATCGCAGCAAGGATGCAGAGGACGAGCGCGGTGATCTTGAACGGCCTGAAGACCCTGGTGGTGACCGTGGTTTCCGTCTCCATCCTGTCAAGTTCTTGGTAGTCCCCTATGATGATTGATGAACAAGGGTTACACGGTCCAGGCAGGCAAGCAAGAAGGAGAGGTCACACAGTTAGGGATGGATTTGGGGGATAGTGATGGTGATTGTTTAATGTCTCATGAGAGGATGATCGCCAAATGCCACTGTGCGTGATCAACTAATGGACTACATTGTAACAATGTGAGAGAATGAAATGGAAAAAAAAGAGAAGGGTGCACATGAAAATGAAAATAAGAACTTACAAAGTACATTAAGTAAAGAATGACAATGAACAACCTACAGTAAGAAAAAAATGATATGACAATTAACAAAGTTTGAAAAAATGAATAACAGAATCAGACAGACAGTAAAAAAGTTAAAAGGAAAGTGACCAAAGTAAAAAAAGAAGGAAAAAAACACCTGCCCAATGAAACAAAAATAAAGAGTATACAAGGATCATAAAAGAGTCTACTTTACACAACTTGAAGGGCTCTTACATGTAGCAGACTTGACTTGAAATTGACGAGGAGGATATTTCTTTCTTATTTTCCTCCTCTTGGTAGATCTACACGTAATTATTCCTGATACTTCTAAGTAAGTGTAAGTGTGCCAAAACATTCTTTAACATTTAGGCAAGAACGATGTCATTAGAAAAAGAAAGGGCAGCCTTGACATGTTGACAGTGCAATAACAAGGGTTCCCATTGTCTTTTTGTCTGTGCACATTTTAGTCTGGGATTTCGACATCAAAAAAAAAATGTAGGCTTGCGAATAAAATAGGTAAAATTAGACTTTTCTCAACATTTTATGGATTAATGTTTGTGTTCATTGTATGATTTCTTTTATCAGAATTTCAGAGCAATTATGTGTTTGTGTATACATACTGTACATAGGCACACAAGAGTCCGACTCAGGTAGAGCCTACTAGAGGCCAGATCATGGTAGATCTAGGGAGATGTGAGTTGGTCTAGCAGTACGTTCACTTGGTCGGCTCTCTCTCTTTGCCTACAAACATACTAAGACTTACATGTAGACACCGAGTCACGTCTTTCGGATTGTGACATTAGTAGAGGTAGGTCCCCAGACGTCTGTAATAAAGACCATTCTAGTAGTTTCCTCTACCGGTATTTAGGCTTTATTCTAGTCTTAATAGTTTAGGCTCCATCACAATGCCTTCGGCTTGGATCATAAATTATTCTTAATCACAACCTGGTTCATCCTTTTTTATTTCCAAAAAGATCCTAGAAAAACAGTAGGGGCTCTGGTGCGGGAATGAGGATCGTCTGCATTTTTGCGGATGTTTTTTTTCTCCGACGCTCTGCAGGTTTCGGGTTTTCGATACGCGCGCTGGCGATACGAAAAAACGGATTCCATGTCATAAAATACTCCCAGTTCACCGCGTCTATTCTAATGGGTTGTCCGTCTTCCCAAGGATTTATCGCTCATTACGTGAAACTCTCTTTGCAAAGTCAATGTAAAATGCATCAAGAAAATCATTGCAGAACCTGTTTTTCGCATATCCAACGGGCAGATCGGAAATCAGAATCGTCAGCGAAAATGCGGACGATCCTTATTTTTGTGGAAGCGGCTGTCTGTGCCCTTACGAAGACGATCCTCGTTTGTGAGGACAATCCTTATTCTCGGAGCAGCGTTCCTACTGAAAAAAGGCTAGAGATCTAGATCTATCAGTATTACTATTTTAACACTTAACATAACAGTAACAAATATTGCAATACGTACAACACAAGTTTGAAAATAATAAAAAAGGAAAAGAGACATGCACCCATTCTTGATACTTTGATATGTTCAATTAGCATCAAGAATCTTGGTTGTACTCTAGTCTTACTTAGTCTTTAATAATATTAATAATCAGTGTTAACAAGGTTAATAATAATATGATTCTAAATCTACATGATCATGATGATCTAACTAAGTAGTGGTCTACCTGCACACACACACCAGTATACTGTATAGTACGATAATACTCTGTAAAGACGTCTGTACTCAAAATGGAAGAAGAAGAAGTACCGGTACTACTAGTAAGAATAATATTAATAATAGGACTAGATCTAGATCTAATGTAATGATCTCTCTCTGTTGTTGTCTTAATTAATGACTGACAAATTCATGAAAATGTCCAAGTTCACTCCAACTTTAAGTTTAACATTGTTTAACTCAATAACCATTTTTTTTTATTATTCAAATTAGGCAAGAATTTATGCAATCAATGGCACTGTCCACTAATCGACGTCTTAACGGCAGACTTCAGCTCAGTTCAAACTTCAACTTCAACTTCAACTTCACCCAATTCCAATCCATTCCCACATCACATTGACATGATTGAACAAATCACACACAAAATGAAAATAACTTCAGCTCTGAACTGCAACTGGCAACTAGCAACTCACCAAGTAAAAATTCGATTAACAGTTTGCAGCACGTCTTTGGGTTCTCATACTAGTTTAAAGATGATGCGATAATTGCTCGTTTATAAGACCCAAACTATAGAAACATTATATTCTTTACACATGCGAATAGAAAGGATGAGTAATCGTGAAGATATTTCAATGTTATGAGCGTAATGTATTCATAACGTAAGTAAACGGAAGCATTATCTGATTAACCTCAAGCCGAGTCGTTAGAAATAATAAACAGTTAAAAGATTAACGTAGTGCAATGATAAATGTATGATTAAAACAATATTTTTAATTTTGTATAATCATTATTCAATAAATTTGAATATTTCTTATTTTGTATCTTTTAAATATAGTTCAGTAAAAAAATAAAAAATATATACATAATGGTGTAATGTCTGGAAACAGACTTTGGAGTGGGTGCGGTTTTTGACAGCTCTTTGTCGCAGAGGGCCTGCACAACATTCCTCATGTTGTCTGCTATACGCTATGACTATTTTTGGTCCATTCCAAATTATTCTCATTCTTTTCTTTTATATCGTCTTTCTGTTTAACCCTAATCCTGTATAAATTATGTATGCCGCGTTAGGTTTTATAGAGGGCACGGGCCGGATTTTCCTTCCCTTAGAAGCTTAGATCTGATATAGCTTATGTATTTCGTGTAATACAATGTGGAGTTGAATCTCAACATTTGAAAAAAAAACTTCGGGAAATAGACGCTGTGCCAGCAGCGGCTCCGTGCATGAAGCTGTGCTTGTACAACATCATACCGAACACTTTAATAATCCTCTAAAAACAACTAAGGATTATAAGGACGTACGCCCCTCCAACAAATTCTAGATCCGGGAGGAGCGTACCGTACCCCACTCTATATGCATCATTCAAAATGTATTCATTCATTCATTCGATCATTATTTGGCCCTGAGCGTACGCAGGCCGGAGGGGGGGGGGGGGGGGGGGGGGGGGGGGGGAGTGGTCTGGGGCCGGGTTAACCTCCCCCCCTCAATTTTGTTTGGAAAAAAAAAGAATACTCCTTCCCCCCCCCCCCCCCCCCTCCCTACTGAGCGAATTATCGGTCGGCGCGATATTCAAATTACGGGGGGCAAAAAAAGAAAACAAAATGTTACTCGCTAGCCACCCCCCCCCCCCCCCCATTTCATTCTTATTTCATTTTTAAAAGTCGACGGCTATTGTAATCAGGCGCGTGTGTGCTTTCAGTGGAGGAAAAAAATTGGAAAAACGGACCCATGTTTATGATATTTTTGTAAAAAATGGAACCGTGTTTAGGATTTTGCATTTTTGTGTGTGTGAAAGGCGACTCATTAGAGCGGCACGTAGGCCTACATTGACCTATATCTTAACAAAGAGTACCCCCCACCCCCCCCCCCCCCGGGGGAGAGGAAAAAATAGACTTCCAACTAATTATTTTGATTGAGAAAGAAATAGTGTAATTAATGTCCATAGAATTGAAGAAAAAATTATGTTTAGCTCAAAGAAGTGTCACAGACTAAAGTTAAAAAACGTTTTATAATGATAGAAAAAGGGCACACTTATCGAAAGGGATAATACACGTATTATAAAGAAAAGTAAAGGAGCGCGTGTCAAAGTATTAAAGTACAAAGGGTTTCAGAGGTGAAAATGGGGCACATTTTTGCACTAGGGATGGGAAAAGGGCACTTATGAGAATGGGAAATGGGCATTTGTCGACAGAAAAAGGGGCATCCATCAGATTTTGGTAATGGCATTTATAAGAGGTGAAAAGGGGATAGGTCTCTTATTCGAAAGGAAAAGGGGCACGTATCATTGTAAGGAAAATTATCAGAGGTGAAAAGTGGTAGTTATCGCACATGAAAAGGGCACTGACCAAACATGAAAAGGGGGCACTTATGAGTAGGGCTATGAGAATGAAAAAGGGGGCACTTACAATAAAGGAAAATGCGCATTTGTTGTAAGAAAAGGAGCCTCGATCAGATTTTAATAGGGCCATCATTCTATCGGAGGTGAAAGGGCGCTTTTATGAAAAGGCGGAAGTGGCACTTATCAAAAA
>JAVYIG010006367.1:0-119116 GCA_035222895.1 Strongylocentrotus droebachiensis
ATTCTACTCTTTTCTTTACATATTACCTCCCCTTCTATGCAAAGATATTCATGATATACCGTGTAGTTTTTTTGATTGGGCGCTTGAATCACTCCTTTTGATAGAATCTTTTGTGAACATGCCTTCCTATACTTAAATCTTTTCTCGGTTTTTCTTCCGTTTACTACTTTTTTTCTTTTCTATCAACGTTCTGTATAATGATATCTATAATGTTTTCTCAGTAACTGTGTTAATTCATTATGGGCGTTCCCAACTCAAGCTATGCTTTACGGGTTTTCGCCTCCTTCTGTAACCTGAATTATTCACTGTATACTCTATGTTAAAATCATTGTTACATATATACTTTATATATACATTGTGTTTCATATTGTACCGTTGGGAAGGAAATAAATGTTAATAAATACCCCCCCCCCCCAAATACATAATACATAATAGCCCATGTTAAACCTATCCTTCCACATACATGGAGAATACAATGCGTCGGGTGTGTGGACCAACGAACTGGGTTCAGAAGTCCGGATTGAAGTGGATAAACAGACAGGTCTTATGACTGGGGAATACGTGACGAAAGTCGGTGATGCACGTGAGTGTATACAATTTGTTATAATGAATTAAGTCGTATAAAGAGAGCCACAAGGCTTATGATTATTCAACACGGAGTTAATGCTCTTTTAGCTATCAACGAGCGATCTACAGGAGAAAGATACAATCGATAGACCTCATGTGAACATCTCAGATGAGCAGGGGCGGCGATTTCTTTCATGACGGGGGGGGGGGGGGGGCGGGGCGACATTCTAGGGACGAGGGAACATAATGAACGAGAGGGGCGAAGGTGACGGAAGTAACTACCCCCTCACAGGCTTTTGAAGTTCACTTGTATTAAAATATTACATTCCTAAGCAAAACTATAGTATATTAACAAGCAATATACTTTTTTCACACTTCACTTTTACATTGCCGGTAAATAACAACAACTCCTCTTTCCGGATGAAAGACATGATGACCACTTGCGGATCTCCCTGGTCAATCCGTTTTATCACATCCTTCACCTCACATCTCTCCCCCCCCCCCTGTCTCTCTCTCTCTCTCTTTCCAAGATGAAAAAGTCGATTGAGGATGCTTTGGGAAGTGTTAGGTTATCAAAGAATGAGAGGGTAAGATAAGAAGAGTGTAGGCGCCTACAAAAGAGACGGGCGTATGGTTCCGAATAGTCTCATTGGACAACGCCCCCTATCGTCAGAGTCCAGCAGCCTAACATGTTAGCCTATGGACTTTTACCCCCCCAAAATCGTTAAAAATTAATTTTTTGTTTAAACAAAAAGCACATCCACCCCGACGTGCGTTGGCACCAGCTCTTTCATTGGAACCCTTATTTTCCCATTGACTTTTGAAAGTTAACCCACCGTAATTTGGTCAAAATAGGTCGCCAGCTCGCCATTGTCTATATAACACATGTGCAACAAGTCGAACTTTGGACTCGATTTGCCACGCGATTGTAAGGTTATAGGTCAAGCACACGAAGGATAAAAAGCATGAATTATCATAGATCAGTTCTGACTGGTTCATTATGTCCATTTCAGCCAACCCCCCACCGTAATGTTTCCATTTAGTATAGTCAAGCATTTTGCCGAGGTAAGCAAAAACATGAATATTCATGAACGCCATGGACTATTCGATTATTTACAGAGGGGTGCAATTGTGCACAACATGAAATTCCCCTACTTTAAGTCAAGTATTTCATTGTATTATGTACGGTAGGTTTATTTTACTAACTGTTTAATTATCAGATATCAATGATAGTTTAAAGATATGGAAAAGGTTCTTGTATTTTATATTTAGAAAAGCAATCTCACATACAAAATCAATATCAAGTGTCGTCTGATCCGCCGATTGCCGTCTGCTATACGTTCAATTGCACATTTATCTGTGCCTTGAATGTACACAGTTTACTCGTCATTGTAGATTTATGATTAGCCATCTTTCATGTATTAGTCTTTAATTGTTGACACACATGCAATTACCACACACACACACACACACACACACGAACACTCTCACTTCCCCTTCCCAACACACCATTATACACCTGGTTCACCCAATGGCATACACCCTGCAACATAGTGGAATATTCTAGTTTGGTAGTGCCGTCGAACTAGCTACGTTTGTGCTGGCAATGGTCGAGCGAGCGTAAATGAGACAAGCGGAGCAATATGAGAACATGGGTGGGGTTAATGAGTGAAGGAGGGTTTGGGAGGCGCCGTCGATCAACTCCTCATCCCACTTCCATGGACTTACCCCTTTTTCTTCATTCTCTCACAATTCTATTAGAAATGTTTATCTTGTTCTAATTCCCTCTATGGCTATTAGATCGAGGCACGCGCATGTTACCCCTTACAAAAATGTACCATGGTAACCATGGTACATGGTACTTTTGTCCAAATTACCATCCACCATGGTAACCATGGTTATCATGGTACCAAAACAATGTTTAATGACCCAATTGTTTTCATTGTTTTGGTACCATGATAACCATGGTTACCATGGTGGATGGTAATTTGGACAAAAGTACCATGGTTACCATGGTACATTTTTGTAAGGGGCACCACAGTATAGTATTAATGACTGCTTTGAGAGAAATAGTTGTTTTTTTACGCTCAAGGGAAGGTTAGAATTGTGCTATTACCCGAGGCGCGCCGAGGGCAATAGCCCAATTGTAACCATCCCGAGAGCGTATAAAAACAACTATTTCTCGAATATTAAAGCAGTCATCAATACTTTTATATGCCGAAAAAAAATAGACTAAAAAATAAAAAATAAAAAATAAAAAAACTTTTGTCGAAGATGGGATTCGATCTCTTGCGTACAAAAGGTGATGTAACCAAAATCACCGCCTTAAACCGTTCGGCTATCGCGCTCTGTTACCATACATAGCACTTCTTTTTCTTTTTTTATATATACATTAAAATGGATTGAAAACGGCTTAGCGTGGTGGATGCTTCGCGGCTGCTCCATTGAACAGGCCCTTCTTTTACTTTTGCAATGCATATTGGCACGAATTTAGATCAAGATCTATCGGCAGATGCTGTTGTTTTTTTGTTTTGGAAGTTTATTTTCGTCTTCATGTCAACAATGCAAGATAAAATTGTCGGTAAGATCGATCGAGATTCAATTGTATTGAAATTACCGACCAATTCTTCGCACACGTACGGTATCCTCGATCGCTCAGACCATTTTTTAACATGTAAACCTATGGGGTAACCATGGAGACTGAACTATTTTCCCAATAACCATGATTACTGGGAATTTTACAGAAATAGTTGAAGTTTATGAATGCAATTTTGACCAATCAGATGGCTGGATTTCTTAAGTGAGGTATATAATTTTTGATATATACTTTGCTGTTGACGATCGTGCTAGAATGGTGACATGTACTTACCTATAATCAACAAGTTTTGACTAATGACCTTTCCTACAGCACCAACACCTTTCCCTCTCACTGGCTGGACATCGCCGGATGGAAGCCACCCGTCCGTCTCCTTCTCAGTCCTGTGGAACGGCGGCACTTCGACCACGGCCTGGGCGGGACTTCTCCTCACGTGCGACGGTCGGGAGACCCTGAAGACCACATGGCTCTTGGTCAGCGAGACCGACTGCGATAACAGTTGGGGAGACACCCAGTTAGTTTGAATTTTTGTTTAATAGTTTTATACAAGAGACATAGACAAGTAAAATATGAACATGTATGGTTGAAAATCAAATGAAAATGGCTTCACAGACACTTTGATAGTTGATAATACAGTGAAACCTCAGTATAAAGAAATCTGTTATAACGAGGTATCTGTTATAACAAGGTGATTTTGCTGGTCACAGCTCTTTATATTCTTTTGGATTTTTTACCCTAATATAACAAGGTAATATCCTTGGTCTAAACAGGGAGGTGATAGAGAAGGAGTGAATTCAAGCCGCTCTGCTTTGACCCCCATGATCCAAGCCGCCAAAAAGTTACGCGCTAATCCGCAACTGTTGACCAGGTAGTGAGATTTTAAAGGAGCGCATGAAATATCAGGGTATAGAATTCATACATCAGAAAATGGTATCTCAGCAAATGTTCGCTCTTCCTTTCAATGATTTCTCATTAATTGTTGAATGTGTTGAGTTGCAGGCGCGCAGGAAGCAGTTTGGGATTTGGAAGGGGGGGGGGGGGGGAAAGAAAAATCTGCATCGTTCACCACCACTCTTACACGTTACATGCAGGCCCCGCGGAAAGTTTTTTAAAGTGGAGTATTGACGACCAGGTAGAGCGTAAATTGGCGTGGGGTCCGGGGCCTGAGCCTTGGAAGCTCAGGGTTCTTAGGCATTAAGCATATTTAGAGATCTTATTTTGTGACACTGGTAGGTCACTAATTGGCGGTGAGTCCAGGGGGCAGAGCCCCCGGAAGCTCATGGGTTTAAGGTATTTAATTACGGTTATATGAACATCCAGGGGGCGGAGCCCCCAGAAGCTCCGAGAGTTGTTAGATAGTATACGGTCAGAGGAGCATCCAGGGATGTGCTGTTAGGTGGACAGTTGAAGTAAGGAATTTTAACACAAACTTTACAAACTTGATCGTGTAGCAAATGTTGCTTGAGTACATGTCCTACAATAGTATAAATGTCATTAAAGTCTGATCTAAAGTCCTTTTGGATATTTTGTCTTTCTTTCAGGGTCGGATGTGATGATTTCACTCGCGTGACCATTGAACCGCCTTCAGAGGGCGTCCACTCCAATGATAAAGAGGACCTTTAAATCCAGCCCAGGTCATGTCGTCATCGCTTATGTAGACATTAGGGACTTTTAAATTCTGCACGACGAGAACGTGGACTGCCCTTTTAAGGCAGTGTGACGTCCTTTTGGCGGATCCAGGGTTTTATAACAGGGGGTACAAGTCTGAAAGAGACATCCCTGGCAAATAAAGAGATGAATAATAATGATTAAAAAACACGAATAAATAATTATTTACGAAAAAACAAACATTAATGAATTACTTTAACATTTACTTGCAAGAGTGTTGGGCCCATCGAGTGCCGTGATCAACGCAAAAATTAAGATCACTTCATGTAATATATTTTTAGGCAGCGAAGACAATAAATTAAGTTCAAACTATCTCATATATTTCATGTTATACAATCTGAATTACGTATACTAAATAACGATGATCGGTCTGTAAAAAATTGTAAAACATCAAGAAATCTGTATATCTTTTCTTAATATGCCATCTTTACTGGAAATATGACAATATTATAGTCTCCGGACATTTGCCCTATTCTTAAAAAAAAAAATTGAATTGAATTGAAATTATTTTAAGGAATTCCATAAAACATCGTTCTATTCACAATTTCAGTCGATTTGTTATGAAAAAATTATAAATATAAAACATCGCATCGCTTCCGGCGTTCCCTTGATCCCATGGCGTTAATGCGTTTCAGTTCAGGTATACGCAACACTAACTGTGAGCAGTAACTGTGTTTAAAAGGCATATCAAGTTTAGGTATGGGGTCATGAATTTGGTTCAAATGAACATATTGGAAGCATATGCGATCATACAATATTCAGTGATCGTTGTCGCGGTTGAAATTGAGTCTAACATAAATTTTTAAAGGGGTATTTATTACATACACAGGGGCATCCAAATATATCAAAAATGTAAAGAATCACTATCTAGCCAATTTTCTAAAATTACCCAAACTTTAAGTAAGTCATGTGTATACATGTATGCTGTGCATCGTGTAGGCCTATATCTTGGAGCTAGTAGTACTTAAAAATATTGTGAATTATGGTAGAAAGTTTTGTCACACTTGTTACTATTAAAGTACTGTTCTATTTGGATCTTTAGCATGTGTATATGTGTGGTTTATTTTTCTTCAACATTTGATGTTTTTATTAATAAAATAACCAAGATATACTAGAAATGTGTGTCAATGAGATGTTTATACATGCTTTAAAGTTTACAAACTGGAAATACACAAGTTTAACCGACAAAAGTGAATAAAGTGTTCTTACAAAGGATAACATAAATAAATATTGCAAATAAATAATGAATAATGTAATAGTTGCCTCATTATGAGCTGACAAAAATGTGACGGGGAACTCGCAATCGAGTTTCATTGCCCTTAAATAACTATTCATGAACGTGATTCCGGATATAGGCATGTAATAAGCAA
Source organism: Strongylocentrotus droebachiensis (assembly GCA_035222895.1). Lineage (NCBI taxonomy): Eukaryota > Metazoa > Echinodermata > Echinoidea > Camarodonta > Strongylocentrotidae > Strongylocentrotus > Strongylocentrotus droebachiensis. The sequence goes on from JAVYIG010006367.1 coordinate 6,202, forward strand.
AGATATTAGGGACTTTTAGATTTGCACAACGACGACGTGGGTTGCTACGATCGACGTCCTTTTAATGCACTGCCTTAAATGGACGTCACACGTATCAGTCCACGCAAATCTAAAAGTCCCTAGTATCAAAGCTAAGGGACAGGGGATTGTGTCCCTCCATTGAATGGTTGTACATGTGAAAGAAAAAGAAGAGATAGTGAGTAAGAGAGGTAGGGAGAAAGGGGGAGATAGAAACAAAGATAGAGAGAGAGAGAGGGAGAGAGAGAAAGAGAGAGAGAGAGAGAGAGAGAGAGAGACAAAGATAGAGAGAGAGAGAGAGAGAGAGAGGAAGAGAGAGAGAGAGAGAAACAAAGATAGAGAGAGAGAGAGAAAGAGAGAGAGAGAGAAAAACAAAGATAGAGAGATAGAGAGAGAAAGAGAGAGAGAGAGAGAGAGAGAGAGAAACAAAGATAGAGAGAGAGAGAGAGAGAGAGAAAGAGAGAGAGAGAAAGAGAGAGAGACAGAGAGAGAAACAAAGATAGAGAGAGAGAGAGAGAGAGAGAAAGAGAGAGAGAGAGAAAGAGAGAGAACAGAGAGAGAAACAAAGATAGAGAGAGAGAGAGAGAGATAGTGAGTAAGAGAGGTAGGGAGAAAGAGGGAGATAGAAACAAAGATAGAGAGAGAGAGAGAGAGAGAAAGAGAGGGAGAGAGAGAAAGAGACAGAGCGAGAGAGAACATACAGACAGGAAATTTAATGGGGGAGAGGAGGGAAAGAGAGGGGGAGAGAGAGAGAGAGAGATAGGGGGGGGGGGGAAGAAAGTGCACATGTTAAAATATGATGCAACCCTTCCCACACCATCCCCTACTAAATAGTCTTGATTTGTTTTCGCATTTTATCCACCTCGTCAAGCAGGAGGAGGGGGGGGGGGGGGTGTTATCGGTCCCGGCCACCCCTCCCCTGGCAAAAAACAGGCACAAAAGATGGTAACATTAATTTTTAATTCATCCCCCCTTATGTAACTGGCAGTGTATATTGTGCTTTCATTTCCTTCAAAAGGTTAGTGAGGGGGGTGGGAAGGAAAATGATTCGTTCGATATTTCTATGCGTTTGTTTAACTTCAATTTTGGGGGTTAATACATTAGTGAACAAAACAAATTTCATAGGGAAAAAATCACGGAGGAGGCGCGATTAGTTGGTAGAGCAGTGGTCTCGTAATCCGGCGACCCGGGTTCGAAACCAAGGCGATGCACTAGTGCACTTTGGTGAGGATTACCAGGTCCCTCGGGGAGGACTTTATTAAGCCGTCGGTCGTCTGGTTGCTTACTCTTAACAGTCAGGTAAAATAACCACCACTAAATCTGACATGTAAAATTTAACAATTTAAAGATCAAAATAACCGAGGCCTTTGTTTAGTTTAACATTCAAACAATCTAAATAAAAGGGTTACGAATTAGAAAAAAATTCACCTGGACCGAGAATCAACTTGTAACATCATTCTTAGTGCTCTGTTTTGAAGTATTTGGAGCCCCCAGTTGATTGTTGAAGGAAGAAATCCGCCCATGCAATTGATGTATTAGACAATAAATTACCGTCAGATTAGCATCCAGGCGTTTTATGCCTAAAACCCCTGAACTTCTGGGGCTCTGGGACCCCGTCTAGAGCCCTAAGGTGGACGCCTGGATGCTAATCTGACGGTGACCGAGCGGCCATTGAACCCCCGTTCATGTTTGGCATGTCAGGAATGTTGTAGTTGACGCTCTCCGTGAAGATTGCTTTCGCCCAATCGAACTAAAGTGTAAAATTCGAAATCACCAATATTCGGCCAACGGTCATATCATATTCCATTATTTACCTCCTCGTGTTCTTCGGTCAGTAATTGATCTGGGTTTTTTTCGTTGTTGTTGTTTCATTTTTAGCTTGTAAATTTTGTTTGTCAAAATTACTTTTTCAGGATGACCCGTTTTCGCAAAGAAAACCCCTGGAAAAAAAACTAGCCTACCATTTCTCGATAGCAATCTGTCCTATAGGCCCCTTGCCGTCCTCCTAGCTCCAACTCAAAGTCTGGGAGCATATCTCGAAGTTGTCACCCCATTTTATCATTATCATCCACATCATCATCTTCATCAGTATCATCAACACATTAAAATATATCATAATCATCATCATCATCATCATCAACATCATTATCCTCCTCCTCCTCATCATAATTATAATCAGCACTTGTCATCATCATTTTTTTCCACTTTGCCTCTTAGAGGTGTTTATTCAATATTCAAACAATAACATCATTTTGCTTACAATTTAGCGAAACAATGGAACATCAATAATACACAAATTATTTGTTCAAATATAACTAAGCAAATTGCCATCATCATCATGATGCACCAAAGAGATTCGATCATACACAGTATGTCCTCCGTGATGCACTGTGTTTGCTGCCCTCTTTTGGCATACTTATGTTCAATTCGACAACTGTCATCATCATCATGAATCATCGCCATTCTCCTCGCTATCACCATCACCATCATTATCTTCAACAACTATCATCAACAACAACTATCATCCTCATCATCAAGATCATCATCATCATCACCATCATCATCATCGCCATTCTCCTCATTATCATCATCTACATCAACAACTATCATCATCATCATCAAGATCATCATCATCATCATCACCATCATCATCACCGCCATTCTCCTCATTATCATCATCTACATCAACAACTATCATCCTCATCAAGATCATCATCATCACCATCATCATCATCATCATCACCATCATCATCGCCATGCTCCTCATTATCATCATCTACATCAACAACTATCATCATCATCATCGCCATTCTCCTCATCATCATCATCACCAACTATCATCATCATCAATCGTCGTCATTCTCCTCATTTTCATGATCATCATCATCGCCATTCTCCTCATTATTATCATCATAATCATCAACAACTATCATCATCATCATCATCATCATCATCGCCATTCTCCTCATTATTATCATCATAATCATCAACAACTATCATCATCATCATCATCGCCATTCTCCTCATTATTATCATCATAATCATCAACAACTATCATCATCATCGTCAATCATCGCCATTCTCCTCATCACCATCATCATCATCATCACAATCATCATCATCATCATCACAATCAGAATTACCACCACCATCATCACCATGACCATTATCATCATCCTCACACTAATAAAACAAAGCCCCTGAACAAGCATATTGTACATAATTACAATGTATGACTTTTATTTCGATACAATCAGAATAAATGGAAAGAAAAACAAAGTTGAACATATCAGAAAAGTTTAAACATACATTAATACAACCGAGTTGTATACAGAAAAGAGTTTTCAGGGAAGTCTTTTAACACAAAGACTGTCATGGGCCAGTTGGTAGTCCAGTGGACTCATTACAAGGAGGTCCTCAGGTAAAAACGAAGTCAATGAGATATTTCCATTTGGCGAGGAATTAATCTCAACAACCATATCTATCTGATTAGACCGTGATGCCATGTGTTCACTGGCTGTTTATTTTAGAAAAAATATGACAGTCATGTACTTATTTTCGTAACACAGTCAATTAGACTTAAGAAAAAAGTCAATCATTACTTATTCTTCTTAGAAAAAAAAGAGAAAATGAGTTTGAGCTTACAATATCAGAGCCTACTTTGCCAATAGAGAAATAAATTATAGTGACATTGCCCAAGCCTAACTCAGCTTGATAATCATAACTACAACACAGGGCATATGTAGTGATAGTCTACAGACCAGATAATTCAGACCCTCCAATCACTCGCTATGCCCGTGTATACAAACTGAATAATTTAATCATGGATGATTTCTATTTATTTTTTCTACTACAGTACAAAAATGTATTTACATATCTACATGACATACATAATTCAAAAAGTTGTTCAGAAGGATGAACCTGAAATGTCAAAGAGAATTTGGAAACAAAACAAGAGCATCAGAAATTGTACATCAGGGTCCTGTTCCATAAATCTGTTTAAACGATCTGTTTTTTCTTCTCTGTTTCATCTTATTTCCATTAAAGAAATTTGCTATCAGTGATTACAGCACAAATTGATGCGATCGAACACACCCGCAAACAAAACAAGCATGTGGGTCTACTGTGTATCAAGCATATATTTTGGATATGCGCAACTTGTTGCAAGCACAATGATTAGCACTGTCATCTGATAGATACTGTTATACAACGCCTACTAAGATTCTTGCAACCTCATTGGTCAATTCTTGATCACATGACATGCGCTAAAAGTACCATTGAACGGCATCATTGACGAGGAGTGCAATTTCGTTTGATCCTTTCACACCATTGCACTCTGACGTCACTAACGATGTACAAAGTATATGGTGAGGTAAGTCGCGTCAGATTGCAATGGTGCGAAAGGATCAAACGAAATTGCACTCCGCGTAAACATAAAGGTTGGTACGCGCGTGGTTTGCTGCCTGCTTAATAGTGCGCGCTCACTATCAGCAATTTCAGCAATTGAAAACAAACACAAAATTGCTGAGATTTAGTCCTAGGAAAACTGTATTAAGCCCGTTAACGTCCGAGGTGTTGTTGTATAAAACAAATAGTGAATGGTCTTTATTCGTGCAATGGAACAATATTTTGCATTCGGTGAAAGATGAGACGCTCCATTCAACTCGGCTGCGCCTCGTTGAATATAGTGTCTCTTATCTTTCACCTCGTGCAAAATCTTGTAACATTGCACTCATGACCATTCACTATTTGTATATTATAACTTACTGTTAAACTTAGAATGCAGTGTGCAATATCTGAACCATTCCATATGATGTTAGGACGCTAAGACATCATTTCTACCCTACTGATTGTACATATCAATGATGACAAATTGCTGAAATATCATTTCTGAGAAACCAGAAACTTACGCGCCATGTACACTTTATGCTGCTAAATGCAACTGACAACACACTGAGTTTTAGCAATTCGTGAAAGTTTCATGGTGTGCAAATTGCTGTTGCTTACAAATTGGAAAATGTTCATGGTGTAAATGCTTCTGGCTGTTCAGTACCGGAAAGGAGTCAGTTGTAAATATCGAGTGATGTTTCATTTCATGAATTAAAAGCTTGACTTTTAACTTATGAAATTGTGTAGGATATGGTTCTCAGAATCTGCCAATTGTAACCAAGCTTCAGTATTTTAGGTGCATCCTCTTGGAGTCTTCAAACAAGGAGTTCCATCTGCTTCATGGGCATTTCTTGTCAACTACTGTCTTTCCTTGTTCCTCGTATTCCTGCTTTGAAATCCACATCTGTTGGAATGTACCCTGTATATGGTAGAATGGAAACAAAAACAAGAAATGAATAAATAAAACATGGTTCATTCATTTAGAGACTTAGTTGGCTCTCATGGGGAATTCGACACCAAATAGACTACTAGGAGGTATTTTTTTGTTATGGGACAACAGGTTCGCTGTGTGCAGACTTGTACACCCGTGAATGGTATTTTCACCAAGTCAGGTGTCAGCGAATTATGGCCTTCTGCACATGGAAACTAACGACCCTCTCCCTTTAAAAAGAAGGCTGAGTTGTGGCACAAGTGAAATAAAACTTCCTTGTTTGTTTTATCTCTCAAATATCATCCTTTACCATCTTCTCCTCCAGCAATGGTTATCATTATCATCGTTATCGTTATCATCATCAACATCATTAACACGTTTAAACAGGCAACACATGTCCTATCCATATAATGGTAAAGCTTACTGGTAAAACTGGTACACGTTAAATTGGCAACATGAAGTCCTTTAAATGTCTAGAAGCTTGATCTTTTGAAATGGGACAAACATTAAAATTATCAAATTGGCAACATGTAGTCCGTATTGAAATAATCGTTGGGGCTTACCAGTGATGCCAGTATTGAAGAACCTGACCTTAAGCTTCAACTTTTAAAATAGCACAAAAAGTAAAATCATTAAATTGGCAACATGTGGTCCCATCTCTAGAAATTGCTGTTGGAGCTTACCAGTGATGCCAGTATAGAGCCTCCTATCCATGCGCTGAATCTTCTCTCTGTTGAGCTGAATCTCTTTTCTGATGAACTGGTACTCGAGTAGATCAACTTCAGCTTCATATTCTGGCCAATCAAAAGACAGGATAGAGAATTAATGATGTAAAAGTGGAAGAAATGACTAATCAGGAGACAGAAATGATAATTGACCAATGGGAAAGGGTGTTATAAATAAGAGTCCTTGGGAGCTTTGCTAAAGTTAGTTAGCTCTCTCTGACCAATCATATCACAAAAGAGAATGAGGAAAATGAGCAAGGGAAAGACTCGAATCTTCTTCTTCCTCTTCCTTCCTCCTCCTCCTTCTCATTCCACTTCTTCTTTTTCTTTTCCTCCTTCTTCTTCTTCTTCTTTTTCTTTTCCTCCTTCTTCTTCTTCTTCTTTTTCTTTTCCTCCTTCTTCTTCTTCTTCTTCTCCTTCCTCTTTCTTCTTTTCTCCTCCTCCTCCTCCTCCTCTTCTTCTTCTCAGCCATGATCCTCCTCCCCCTCCTCCTCCTCATCCTCCTTCTCATTCCACTCCTTCTTCCTCTTCTTCTTTTTCTTTTCCTCCTTCTTCTTCACCTTCTTCTCCTCCTCCTCCTCTTCTTCTTCTTCCCCTTCCTTGTCCTCTTCTTCTCAATCTTCCATTTTCCCATCATCATTATTGCTAATATTATTAATATAATGACTAATATTGTTATTATCATCATCATCATCATCACCATCAATGTAGGTCTGACTTACTGCAGGTATTTTGCTTTGTAGATCTCTATGTAACCTGTCTGTGAACCCTCGTAATAAACTGTTGCCTCCAGTCACGATCACATTGCTGAAGAGAGCCTGCAGAAGGAAGATATCAAATTAATTTATTGATATAGCTTATGAAACATTCTATGTTTGCTTTTAGTTTCTAATAGTAATTGAACAAAAATGATACTTGACACTACAAAAAAGTGAAACTGAAAGGTTTTTTTGGTAGTTGCATGTACTAATTTGCTCTTTCTCTACCCTCCATTCTCCCCCTCTCTCTCTCCCTCTTTCTCTCTCTCTCCCTCTATCCCTTCCCCCTCTTTCTCCCTCTATCTGCTCATAAAGATATGTGATATCATTCATTTTTCAATGCCGCTGTACATAGCGAGAAGAGTATTTTCTTAATGCAATGTGAATGTTTTATTAGGGGACATATTTTTGGAGAATCAAACTATAGTCAAATGAAAGCAACGTGAGCAAATATTGAACAAATTAAGAAAAAAGTTTGGTGGCCCGAAAATAGCTTGAACTAACACAAAGTCGAACATTCTGCACAGTCCCACACTAGTTGTTACGATATGTGACTCATACTTATTTAACCTACTACAGGCTGTACACTTCAAGTACAGTACCCTTCCCCCTTTCAAGCAAATCATTCAATATTTTGTTGATTGGCTCGATAACTTTTAATTCAAAGCCCTAAAATATATAGCAGATGCATAAGTAGAAAAAGCACAAATTTCTGCACACGCTGTGTCCATTTTTGTTGCATGAGCATATAGCATTTAATGCCAGGAATTTCTAAAAGCAACGGAAGCTATAAGATCCTTAAATTAGCAACATCTTTACAGGTCCAAAATCATAGGTTTCCATCGAAACTTGCTTTTTTTCTATACCTTTACAACAGAGATCTTGTCCATATACATGTACATTGTTTTCAGAGACATTACATTTATTAGAACAATTTAGTATTTTAGAAAAGAAAATTTTGTTGCCAATTTGAGAAACAAAATGTTTATCAATTAATTAAGCCCGTAAAATTTCCAGTCCTTAAAGCCCCACTGTACTACTTGTAGCTACTGGCTCCCTCTATATAGAAAACAATGCCTAATTGGTGACCATTGGTCCCCCATGATCCTCTTTTTCTTATGTTAATTGAGAGCTGAGATAGCCACCTGTCAGTGACCCCCTGGGTGGTCTAATCCCTCCTAGCCAAACTAGTACAGATGGCCTTTAAAAGGATATTTAGCATGCTATAATACATGTATTCTAAATGGATACTTACTCCTCGAATGTCTACATCGCATAGTCCCACACTGGTCGTCACGACATGACTCATACTCAGCATACTACTGCCATCAGCACCCTGTACAGAGATAAACAAGAAAGAAAGAAAGAAGAAGAATAGGAGAATGAAAAAGAAAGAAGAAAGAAAGAAGAAAGAGAATGAGAAAGTAGAGTTGGAGGAGATAGAGAAGAAGAACAAAAAGAACAAAAACAGAAGGAAGTAGAAAAGAAAAAGAGGGAGCAAGAGTAGAAGAAAAGAAAAGGAGAAGAGCAAAAATAAGAAGAAAATTAGAAAGAAGAGGAGAAAGAGAAGGAGAAAGAGAAAGAGAAGGAGAAGTAGAAGAAGAGAGTGAGAGGAGGAGAAGGAGAGAGTGAGAGGATAAGGAGAAAGAGAAGGAGAAGGAGAAGAAGGAGAACGAGAAGAAGAAGAAGGAGAAGGAGAAGAAGAAGAAGAGAAGAAAACATAAAAATAAAAATTATGGCTTATGTTCACATTATGGGTAAAAAAAGAATGCAGCAAATAATGGTTCAACCATTTTCATAAAAATGATTGACAAGTGTGGTGAACAAATATAAATGCCCACAACAAAATTAACTCATTGACTACTGCATTATTTAATTCCTATAGGCTCAACACAGGGACCTCCTGGTTCCAGTAAGAAAAGGGTAAAGGTATCTTAGCGTTTTGACATGCCAAAATAAATGATGTGTCAGAGGATAGATAATGCCTTCAAAGTAAACAAAAAACAAAAAGAAACATACAAATCCCACACCCAATGTCTCCCCCACCCCCTCCCATGCATACATGTATGTATACTGGAGTGGCTTTGCAGAGTTTATAAACACAATTTTTCTTACTGAATGTGTATCATTTTAGTGAGAATAAAAGGATCAAGGGTTCTCATTTATTTAAATTTATTTATTAAACAATATTTATACAGGATGACAATATCAACCAAGGCTGTTTTTCATATTGGTACTCATTCTATAATACATCCCAAGTTGGCCACCAAAAATTCAAAAAAATGTGCATCTTCTTTTTTATCTCCATATATCAAATTGAAATCCAACTACCACATACATCTGTGAATCTTGATTTACACCCCCTCTTTCTTTTTTTCCCTCTCTTTTTCCCCATTTACCAATATTAAATATTGGTGAATGGGGAAAAAGAGAGAGAATTGTTCCACCATATTTGTATTATTATTATGTATCCATTGAAGGGTAGTCATGCTATCAAGCTTACTCTGTCAACCCTCCTGTTTGATGTTTTTCGATTAGTTACAGCCAGTTACATTACATTCTTTTGTCATGTGTAAAATTTGCAATGTTTTGTTTGTTACATGTTTGTAAAACAGCAAAATAAAAATAAAATCGAACAGAAACAAGTCAACGCAAAGCGTAGCATCCCCTCGCAGGGTACAAATGGCCTATAAACAAAAGAACAAGTTACCACGATTGGACTATACTATTATATTACTAGGCAAGGAAGTTAACCACATTTTCACATATATAATTAGGTGTTTTTGCATATTTAATGAGCTATGACCTTTCACCTTTGACCTACATACTCCGAAATCGAACTTAGGCTGTGTTTTGATACCATGAACCTTCATATCAAATTTCATTAAAATCCGTCAAACAATACTAAAGTTATGGATCGGAAACCAGATTTGCATATTTAATGAGCTATGACCTTTAATCTACATACTCCGAAATCAAACTTAGGCTGTGTTTTGATACCATGAACCTTCATAGCAAATTTCATTAAAATCCGTCAAACAATACTAAAGTTATGGATCAGAAACCAGATTTGCATATTTAATGAAATATGACCTTTAACCTACATACTCGGAAATTGAACTTAGGCTGTGTTTTGATACCATGAACCTTCATATCAAATGTCATTAAAATCCGTCAAACAATACTAAAGTTATGGATCGGAAACCAGATTTGCATATTTAATGAGCCATGACCTTTGACCTACATACTCGGAAATTGAACTTAGGCTGTGTTTTGATACCATGAACCTTCATATCAAATTTCATTAAAATCCGTCAAACAATACTAAAGTTATGGATCGGAAACCAGATTTGCATATTTAATGAGCTATGACCTTTGACCTACATACTCGGAAATTGAACTTAGGCTGTGTTTTGATACCATGTACCTTCATATCAAATTTCATTAAAATCTGTCAAACATTACTGAAATTATCGATCGGAAACCAAATTTGTTACGGACGGAAGGACGGACGGCAGCGTTACTATATCCCCTCCGACTTCAATCGCGAGGGGATAATACATCAAATCAAATCAAATCAAATTAAGGAGGATATGAGCTTACCTTAACGAGTGATGTGTCAAAGAGCTTCTCTGGAATGCGGTATCTCTCATCACCAAACTCTCTATTGTACCCATTAGGGAATTCATAAACCTCTATTGGTAACTGTTCTGCCGTTCTATGACAAATAAGGAGAAAAGATAGTTTGTAAATAGTTTAGAATGACAGTCTGTATGTGGTATGTGGTAGTGGTTATTTTACCTGGCTGCTAAGAAAGCATAAATGTTTGTAAGTAAGCAACCAGACGGCCGACGGCTTTAGGTCCTCTGTGAGGGACCTGGTATTGAGGATAAATGCCTTACCAAAGGGCACTAGGCACATTTGATGTACGTGTATGTGCTAATGGGGAATTAGGAGAAGCGTTTCTGTACCAAACTCTCTGTTTGTAATTCAAAAACTTCGGGTGGTAAATGCTCTGCTGCCTCTGTAGTCCTTTAACGATTAAAAGGAGAAAGGACAGTTTATTATTATACCATCCCCAACATAACCTTCTCCACTACAAACAACATTATCACCACAATTAATATGGAAAGAATCACTACTAACATCATCACCACCATCACTATCTCCATCACCATCATCACCACCACTGCCACCACCATCACTACCTCCATCACCATCATCACCACCACTGCCACCCCATCACTACCTCCATCACCATCACCACCGATACAACCATTATCTCCATTACCTTAATCCATTCAGGACAGGATTTTTTTCAAAGGCTTAATTGATCACATAATGTTCTTCAAAATGGGAACAGTCATATTTTTTAAAAATTGCTACATACCGGTAGCTAAAATAAATAATTTTGTCTCTACAAAAACATATAGTACACTGTATATACATGTACATGGAAGACAACGTTGCAGAAAAGATGAAAAAATTGCAAAACAATGATTTTGAATCTTACTACGTGTTGCCAATTTAAGTATTTTAGAGCTTGTTATCGTTCTTCAAATTCCTAGAATTAAATGCAACAAAATGGAACAAAAATGGATACAATGTGTGCAGAAATTTTGCCCTTTCTACTCATGTATCTTGCATATTTTAAAGGGCTCTGAATAAGAAGTTATGAAGCCAATTAACCCTACGTTAACTGGGGGGGGGGGGGGTCAATTTGACCCCCCCCCCCTGTAGAAATTTCGCGACTACTCCGAAACCGCGGCAGATATAAATTTTCCTTTCATGACTTTTTTCTTTTGAGTCTTACGCATCTTTTAAAACAATTTTTTCGAAAATCGGACGTATAGTTACAAAATCACGTGACCTTTTGTCTTCGCATGTCAGCCAGAAAATCGCTCATTTTTGTGATTTGTGTACAAAACATATGGAAATGTAATTTTTCCTAAAAAGAGATAAAAAATTGGTTATTTAGTCTTGTTTAAAGTTTAAGTGTTTGTTTTGGGGTCAAAATAGTTGAATTGTAGTTATAAATGAAATGAAACAACAAAAACAACAAAAACGATAAAATACATAAGTTAAAAAACAATGAAATACATGAGAATTATCAAAACAAGAGATAACATAAGGAATAACCTGGCTCTTCCAATTGTTTGTGTTGTATTATTATTCCAAATTTGAATTTGAATTTTATGACCTTATTTGCATAAATTACCATAAATATGCAAATGAGTAAATTTTTCAAAAAATTGAAATGACCATAGTATTCTATACACTTCACTTGACATGTATGCAAATTTTCGCGGCGATCGGCATTGAAACGGCCGAGATCTTAGGGGGGTCAAATTGACCCCCCCCCCCCCAGTAAAAACCTGGTCTGAAATAGCCCAGTTAAAATAGGGTTAAACCACAAAATGAGGAATGATTGCTGCAAAAGGGTTACAATAACTACCACCACCACCAGTTATCATCACCACAGCTACTCACTGCCACCATCAAAGAACAGTTTTCAACCCTCTACTATCAGCATAATCACCACAACCACCACCACCACCACACAGTTTTCAACCCTCTACCATCACCATAATCACCATAACCACCACCACCACCACACAGTTTTCAACCCTCTACCATCACCATTATCACCATAACCACCACCACCACCACCACCACCACCACCACCACCATCACCATCACCACCAAAATAACTTATTCCTCATCATATGGTGCATCCATGACTTGCAGAGTGGCCGCCTGAAAGTCTTGTATCAGTAGTTTGCTCATGTAGGTCTTCCGTGACTTGGTAACGTTGGGGAGTTCTTTCTACTTGAAATTAGCCGGCGCACTTTCCTTCACAGGCTCCTAAAGTAAAGAGAAAAAATTATAAAAAGAAAATTAATAATTCTCCTTTTTTTTCTTCTGTGAAGGTGCAATATTAATGGTATGATGAGTACACTTGACTTCCAGAAGTGTTATGTAATTGATATGCATTTAAATTAGGGGTTTCTGAAAATCACAGTATCTTAATTTTCGTGAAATAAGTATATTCGTGATAACAGTATTTAATTGCATCTTTTTTTCATTGGTGCTAAAGGATGTCTAAATTTAGCTGCTACCTAAGCAGTCATTAAAGGAAACTAACCACAAAGAACAAGTGAAAGTATTCTGAAAAACAAGATGAATGGCTGACTTTTGATGTACAATAAATCATACGAACGTGTACAAGATAAATCAAGATTTCTTGGCATGATGTAATACCTATTAGCATGACACAGGCGCAGCCATTTTCTTGAAAATGTGACGTACCAAGCGGAGTTGTACATGTATCATGCACCAAGCTTTAATTGGAAAGAATTTTTAATTCAATAACAAAATCTTTACTTTTTCGATGAGGGAAAATCATAGCCGAGAAGGTAAAAATTAAATTTGGTGAAAATATATATGATAAAGTAATAATTGTAACTCATTTATTCAAAAATACTTTTGTTAATGCTTTATGCCTCTCTCATACACTTTGGTGGGGAATCATTGATGGGCAAGAATGCAATAAATCTCTCAGAAGAACTAAAGTCATTGTTTAATATTTTAATGTACTTATGTATATATTCTAGTGAAAGATTTGTATGTTACTTACAGTACTATTTGCAAATGTTTGTGTTTTGTAATGTGATTTTTATGGAATTGAATAAACTATAATGAATATGAATCAAAAATGAAAAAAAAAAATTTGGGGGATTAGTTCTCCTTTAGCCAATAGCATGCCATTGGTACACATTTCAGTTAAAATATATCCATGCAAAAACAATACAGTATATACAAAATAACCTGGGGATAAAATATTCCTAGTTTTTATTTAATAATAATACTAATAATGATAATAACAATACTTATACTGATAATAATACTAATACTAATAATGATAACAATAATAAAACTAATAATTATACTTATAATGCTACATATTTTAATGATAATAATTATATAATAAAATAATGAAAGTGGCTATTTATAAAACTAAGTGCAAGTATCCGTTAAGTACTGACGCTTGTGGCACTTTTAACCTCTGTAACTGGAGAAAGGATGTACAGGTGTCGGATACAATTACTGCTTTCTATTACCCATGAAAACAATAACTAATTGAAAGCAATCTGATAGTGACATGGATGTTTTATGGTACTCATGAATGACAAAAATTGTGTGCAGTCTAAATTTATCAGTCCTTCTAGATGGATTGAATGCTAATTCAACTCTTCATATGTACCAACATTATTGTTTCATGGGATAGGTTAACAAAAGGCTTCAATATTATTTAAATGTTTTCATTGGAAGATTAATTCTATACATGAGTAAAAACTTAAAAGGGTTGTCATGGAGCTAATCAAGAGCAAAAATAGGTAATCATGCAAGGCCATTATGTTGCACAAAGCAATCCTTCTGTCCATTGGTGTTTATTGTTTAAAGGCACACTGTCCTACTTGTAGCTATACTTGCTCCCTCTTTATAGAAAACTTCCCCAATCGGTGCATGTTGGTCCCCCATGATCCTCTTTTTTATGTTAAATGAGAGCTGAGTTAATGAGATAGCCACCTGTCACAGTGACCTCTCTGGCTAGCTGGGTGGTCTAATCCCTTCTAGCTAAAGTAAAGCCTGCCTTTAAATCCAAAATTGCACGTGTTGCAAACGAGAGACGACTCGGGGGAGGGGGGGGGGGTAGGCAGAGAAAGCTACCAAAGTGTTAAGAAACGGTTTTCATAACACTGCAGTCTATTGGAGAAAAGAGTATGGTATAACCGGTCACTCAAAGATTTCTACTTTTTGAGGCACTTCTTGACTGGTTGGCATCTCTGACTGAGTCACCGCCCCTCCTTTTATCTGATGACATCAACTATAGCAGTTTTAATAATTTCTTTTCCTTTGTGAAATTAAATGTCTTTGTGAAATTAAATGAAGTTATATTTTTGTTATGCTCTCTTTATCATGCTTACCAAAACATCCTTTAATTTAAAAAAGAGAGAAAAAAATGAAAGATAGATGAAGATGAAGAAAACAAAACCAAACAAACAGGAAAAGCAGCTCGTTTTGATCTACGGTACTAGTACTTTGAGCACTCAATAAATTCCGGGTTATATGAAAGTGAAACATACTTCAGACAGGCAAGAACAAATTTTATATAAAGTTCTAGTCTTAAATTAAAAAAATGATTGTGTTTAACCTCTAACATATTTCCTCTTTCGGATCCCTTCATTTTTTTTTTAATTGTGGATATGAGACAATCAATTTCAAGAGGATGACAACTAATTAAAACTAACATTTAAAGTTGATTGAGGTCATCACATCTTTGGGTTTTAAACACTGTTGTCTTCAAAGCTTGGAGTGAAAAAGCTGTAACTTCAATTCATTTTGATTCTGCCATTCAACATCTTCAGAGGTTTTTCAACTGTACTTCGAGTCATATAGTAGAAGCAATTGACTTTACGAATTAGATCCATTAATGTTCTGAATCCATCTCTTTAAAATTCTTCGACAAAGTTTGCTTCAGAGGTTTTCAACTGCACTTCAAATGGTATAGTAGAAGGAATGGACATTTAGAAATCAGCCACTTTATAGTTTTAAAATCAGCCCTTTGAGATTCTTCGACAAACTTTGCTTCAGTGGTTTTCAACTAAACTTTGAGACAAGAAATGGACATTTAGGAATTAGATACTTTGCAGCGTTGAAGTCATCTCTTTGAGATACTTCGAGTAACTTTGCTCCAGAGGTCTTTCAACTGAACTTTAAGACATATAGAGGAAGGAATGAACATTTAGGTATCAGGTACATTGCAGTTTTAAATTCATATCTTTAAGAACCTTTTCAAAGGTTTTTCAACTGTACTTCAAGTCATACAGTACAAGGAATGGATGTTTAGGAATTACCCAGGTGCCACGGACCACCCAAAGTACCGATGTGAAACGTCAAGTGTTCTGCGTTTGTTGGCCATGATTGTGTAGATATTATCAAGTACACAATAAATTTCTACCATATTTGAATTGGCAAAACATCTGCAATAGTTTGCTAAACTCTATAAATGACCACCAAAGCTTGAATTTCGGCCGCCATCTACACTTCAGTAATTATCAAGGATTTTGTGAAATTGTTAAAAAGCAGGGTTTTGTTGATCTTTGTGAAACAATTCACGGTAAATGACCACCAGAATTTGACGATTGACCACCGTTTGTACTTGTGAAACTCAATTTATTAGCAAGGATCATGTGAAAGTCACTGTGAATGAGCAACAACAACTTTTTTTACAACCTTTTGAAATTGTGAAGCTCAAGCGATTAGCCAGAATTATTTTGACTTTGTGAAGTTTATTATAAATGAGCGCCAAAACTTGAACATCGACCACTTTTTGAAATTGTGAAACTCAATGATTAGATAAATATTGGTTGATTTTGTGTTGCACACTGTAACCGACCACCAAAACTCGAATATCGGCCACTGTCTGAAATTGTGATTAGCCAAGATTTGTGAAATTCAATGTAAATTAGCTCCAAAACTTGAACATCGACCACTTTTTGAAATTGTGAAACTCAAGTAATTGGACAAAGATTGGTTGATTTTGTGTTGCGCACTGTAACCGACCACCAAAACTTGAATATCGGCCACTGTCTGAAATTGTGATTAGCCAAGATTTGTAAATTCAATGTAAACTAGCACCTAAACTTGAACTTTGTAACCTTCTGCAATCGTGACGCTCAAGCCCTAAGCCAGGATTTTGTTTCTGTTGTGAAGTACACTGTAAATTAGCACCAAAACTTGAATTGTTCTTGTAGAAAACATTTCGAAAGACAAGAATCGTCGCAGGAATCGTCGCAGTAAGCTATAGCGTTTCTGCAGCAAACAGGACATTCTGTTTGTTTTGGCAATGGTAACACCCCTTTAAAGACAATTCTCAACAAAGCTAGGAATACGTAGTAATTAGCTTTGGCCATTCTGAAGCAAACAATACATTTTGTTTCTGCAGTGGTGACAACCTAAAGATTATAATCATGCTGAAGATAACGACTTCCCATACAGTCTCAAGGTTTTCCTTTTGCTTGTGGGTGCTGTGTGCCATGTCCCTGCTCTCTGCAGGATCGCTTGTGAAGGATGTTCCAGGAAGTTTCAGCTCTGAGTCAACAAGAGGATGTCAGCTAAAGAACACCAGCCTCGGATCAAAGGTCACATGTACTCACCTAGATCTCAAGTCTGTTCCTCAGGATCTTCCAAGCAACACGGTAATGCTTGATCTCTCCTTCAACAAAATCACAACTCTGTTCAACAATTCGTTTGCCTATCTTCCTGACATCATATCCTTAGGGCTTGCAAGCAATGTCCTCTCAAAGATAGAAAATGGTGCCTTTGAGCCTCTGGCTTGTCTCAGGGAAATAAGTCTTACAAGAAACAAACTAGTTTCTCTTCCATCAGGTCTGTTTTGTACAAATCAATTCCTTTCCACACTCATTCTAGGTAGGAACCGATTGTTTTCTATTCCTAGTGATGCACTGCCATGGTCAAACAGTATCAAGATACTTGACTTAAGTGGCAATAATATCTCCTTCATTGAATCCTGTGACTTAAAACCTCTTCAGAATTGTTCACTGGAAAGGCTGTTGTTAGATAGTAATGCCTTAAGTAGTCTTTCTCTTGATATTTTCTTATATTTGAGCACAGTAAGGTTCTTGGGTCTTTCGAAAAACAATATAAAACAATTTCACACATCCATGGTTTTAGGAAGTACTGTCATCACAAACCTTTTCATTGATATGTGCAAGATTCATGAAATAATTCCATTAAACAAGTCACATGTCTCTCTAGGGGAATGGGGCAACATCTCTAGACTAAGTCTTACAGCAAATATGATAAGTAACGTCCCTGAATTTGCATTTTGGGGTTTCAATCAGACACAAATTCTTTCACTTCATGGAAGCCAGGTTGCTAGTTTATCAAATAGATCTTTTTGTGGGTTAGACCACTTAATTCAGTTGGATCTGTCTTACAATCGCCTTGCAACCTTAAGCTTAGATTATGTTCTCTTGCAATAACATGTTACAGCAACTGAAGCTTAATGGGAATAAGATTGCAAGGCTATCCATCGGTATAAAATCGGGCCTATCCTTACTCTATCAACTCGACTTGGCGCACAATAATATCAAGGATATCGAAAGCAATATAAACAATGTAACATTTCCCTCAGTAGAGTACATTGATCTGTCTTTTAACAAGTTCAGAGGAATCAGGAAGTTTTTAATGGGGGGTTTCACTAATTTGAAAATTCTGAACATGTCGAACAATGACATCTTCAATCAATATTCTCCCAAGTCATTCATAAACTTGAGCCTTCTCCAAGAGCTGTATCTTATCAATGAGCATTCCCAGAGCATGAATAAGGCTTTTTGCTACCTCGGGGCTCTACGCGTCTTGGATTTGTCATTTGCCCCGTTGAAATTAACCTCCATAAATCAATTCACAAATACCTCATCCCTCACCAGGCTGATTATGCGTGAGAATAGTCTGAGGAGTACAGATATCTACCACGTCAAGACTAAAAGCTCTCTGTTTTGGGGCCTAGGCTCTTTGGAGAGACTGGATCTAAGACAGAATAAGCTTGATATGTTAGCTCCAGGTACTTTCAACCCGCTGAAGAAACTCAAGATACTTTACCTGTCGCAGTCTTCTATAACAGTTCTGAGTCGTGGTGTCTTTGACAGCCTGACTGCCCTCACGACATTGGATCTTCGCCACAATGAGATCAAGAAGATACCTGAATGTCTACTTCAAACGCAACGCCATCTGGCTGTTCTATTTTTAAGCAACAATGTACTTGAGACCATTCCAATGACACTATTCAATGAAACCACCTCTCTGCACAGTTTGTTCATCCAGCAAAACAAAATTGCTACCATAGAACCAAAGACAATGTTCCCAACAAACACAACACTGAAACTGGATGCTTTTGGAAACCCGTTTTCTTGTACGTGCCACTTGAGTTGGTTTGTGAAGTGGCTACGTTCTGGCAATGTTGAACTCTTGAATCGAGAGAAGACTTTTTGCTCGCTAACATCCATCAAAGAAGAGGTCAATTCACCTATACTTCAATTCAACCCTGACCAATACTGTGGCACTGACATTGTGATGATCACAGGTGTATCATTTTCAGTTGTACTGTTCGTGGTGATTTGCTTGGTGGCTTACAGGAAGCGATGGTGGCTAAACTACAAAGTCTTCCTCCTCAAGCTTGCGATCTTTGGCTACGAGGAAATCAACCAGGACTTTGACGCCCAAGACTACGAGTACCAGCTAAACATCATGTACAATGAAGGTGACGAGGAATGGGTGGACCAGATCATGAAGCCAATGCTGCAGGAGAGGTTTCCACATCTGCGGAACGTAATCTTCGGTGACAACGACCTCAACATAGGGATGTTCTACATCGATGCTCTTCACTACGCAACCGAGATCAGCTTCAAGACTGTCTTGTTGATAAGTTACAACTCCATAGATGATGCCTGGTTCTTGACCAAGCTGCGCATTGCCCTAGAGCACGTCAATGACACCAGACTGGACAAGGTAATACTGATTTTCATTGAGGACATCCAGGATGAGGACCTCCCGTACCTGGTTCGGTTATTCCTGAGTAAGAACAAACCTTACATGTTGTGGACGGACGATGAAGATGGCCAGGAACTCTTCTGGGCACAGTTTGAGAAGAGCATGAAAGCCAATAGGGCCCTAAACTGCGTTATTCCAGTTTAACGAGAATATTGTCACACGAATGAGGAATCTCTGATTATACCGACTATTGCAAAGTTACCATCCAAAAATCAACCACACTTATTCCGGTTTAACAAGAATATTTCACAACTAATGAAGAAAATTAGGAACCTCTGATTATATATATGCAGACTATCTTCAAGACCCAAAGTTACCATCCAAAAATCAACCACACTAATGGGGA
Source organism: Strongylocentrotus droebachiensis (assembly GCA_035222895.1). Classification (NCBI taxonomy): domain Eukaryota; kingdom Metazoa; phylum Echinodermata; class Echinoidea; order Camarodonta; family Strongylocentrotidae; genus Strongylocentrotus; species Strongylocentrotus droebachiensis. The sequence continues at coordinate 26,005 of JAVYIG010006367.1, forward strand.
ATTTGACACCATCTTGGTGTTTACTCAATAACAGGCGTTGTCAGTCATCAAGAGTGGACTTCACTTTTACAACACACAGGTCTTGGGTAATGTACTGTGTCCTACTCTACCACCATATGGACTTCTCATCACATATATTAAATTTCCCTCACCCTCCAGATACTATAGGCAACTTCAAGTATTTTCCTGGTGAGACCACGGGTTCGCAGCTTCAGAGACATTAGTTGGTTATTCAACCATAATTATCTAGTCTCAGCGAATTATGCTGCAATACAAATGGACACTGACTGCTATGTGGTTTTAAAACAATTCAATTTTATGGTCTGTTACTCTGTACAAGGTAACATAATGTTGACAAATTTGAAACTGACTATTTTAAATTTCCTATGTAATACAATGTACAGTGTAGAACATGGTAATTTGAAGATAGAGTTGCTGTAAATGGTAATTTATTTTAACATTGAAACATTTAATTAATCCTATTTTTTAATATGTTTCTAATAAAATGAAAGTCAGAAAACAGTATGTTACATTTAAAAAGAAATGAAAGGCATTTCAAAGAAAGTTCTTTATATATGTATGATTAATGATTAATGCTTAAAGATAAAGTTGAGTTCTGGTCATGCGATTGCATTGTGAAAGAAACGGTGTGGAATCGATCAGAAAAGGTTGATCATCTAGCATACATGTATAAGTATTGGTGTGTACTGCAAGGTTCTGGAATCATCAAAATGATAAGAAATTTGGCCCAGTCTAGGTAAAGTTACAAGAGTTATACACAGAAAGATGTATATGGGACTACACAAACATGTGTCATAAAAATCTGTCCCGATTTGTATGATGTACGTTACATCCCATATTTAGAATATTGAGGCAGTTGAAGAGCCATGTTTTTCAAGGAACTTTTTTTCCTGATGTTCTTCCACACTTGCATAATAAAATGATAACACTCACAAATTGTTTTCGCCTCCTCCCAGAACTCAAGCTTCTCTTTAATATATCTTAACTGCACAACATGTAGTGATACAATTGGAAATGTTACAATGCCTTTCAGTTCATTAATAAAGAAATGTGACATGAAACAAAATTGACTCCTACAACGAAAAGTCAAAGATGTGCAATAATGTATTATTAAAGCCTATCTGCACTAGTTTAGCCAGGAGGGATTGACTCACTGACTGGTCACTGACAGGTGTTTCTCATCAAATCAGCTCTCAGTTAAAATAAGAAAAAGGGGATCATGGGGGATCAACGGGTACCGCTTTGGCATTGTTGGCTATATAGAGGGCGCAAGAAGCTACAAGTAGTGCAGTCCCGCTTAAGAACATTACAACGCGCATTTGAATGAACACATTTGTATTTTATTAGTTTTGGTATGAAGTGTCGATTTGCTTGAATTGTATCATTTTTTAAATGTACAAATATAGTTAAGAACTAAATTATTCGTACCACAACGTAGTTGCGACAAATCAATTTTCACATATTTAAAAATTACAGAACTTGGTAAGGGTATTTACTGTTTAATGCACATGTATCAAATTACTATAAATCCGATATAATGTGCAAAATAATTAAAGATATGTTCTGAAAATAAAGCAAAAGTATTTGAATACCAGTAAAATATCTCTACACGTATCTTGTTATCATTGCAGTCAAGGGCGTCAATATGGGAGGTGGGGTGGGGGTGGACAGGGTGACACGTACGACCCCCACGATTTTTCCTACGGGTGGCATCATATCAAATGTCCCCCCCTATGTTTTGTCAGAAAAGAAGAAGGACAACCAGGAACAACGATTTTGTATACATTGTCAGGGAAATGAGAGTTAAAAAAAACTTTTCAATGTATTTTCAGTTTTTATCTAAATTTGGACTGCATTGAGACGGGTTGAGCATTAAAATATTGACGCGCTCATCCATAATATATAGCTATCGCTGTACAAAGCAAGGGTGGGGTACACACGCGGACCCACTGGACTCGAGTAGGGCGTGTTAAAACTTGTGACCAGTGCGAGTACGTCAATCTAGTATATCTTTTGACCGAGTTTTTGGCTAATTAAGCTAAGCTATAGATCACTATAATACTCTCCCTAGAAATCTATCGTATAGGCCCCTTGTCGTCCTCCTCCCAGTCATAGTCTAGGAGCCTGTCTCGAAGTTGTCACCTCATTTTATCATCCACATCGTCATCTTCATTAACATATTAACAAATATCATGATCATCATCACCACCGTCACCATCCTATTCATCATCATCAACATCAGTTCTCCTCATCCTGTGTTTGCTGCCCTATTGTGGCATGACTATGTTCAATTCCACAACTATCACCACCATAATCCTCCTCGCCTCCTCCTCACCTATCATCATCATCAATCATCGCCATTTTTTTTTCATTATCACCATCATGATCATGATCATCATCACCATCATCAACATCATCAAGATCATCATCACCATCATCAACTACTATCATCCTCATCATCAAGATCATCATCATCACCATCATGATCATGATCATCACCATCATCATCATCATGATCATGATCATCACCATCAACTACTATCATCCTCATCAAGATCATCATCACCATCATGATCATGATCATGATCACCATCACCATGATCATGATCATGATCATCACCATCAACAACTATCATCCTCATCATCATGATCATCATGATCATCATGATCATCATGATCATAATTGCATCAACTATCATCATCATCGTCATTCTCCTCGTTATCATCTTCATTAACAACTATCATCATCATCAATCGTCGCCATTCTCCTCAATATCATGATCATCATCAACAACTACCATCATCATCAATCATCGCCATCATTATCATCGCCACCTTAATCATCTTTAACTAACAACCTATCATCATCATCATCATCCTCACCATCATCAACTATCATCATCATCATCAACTATCATCATCATCGCCATTCTCTTCATCAACTATCATCATCATCTTCACCAACAGCTATCATCACCATTATCATCAACAACAACTATCATCATCATCATCGTCAACAACTATCATCATCATCATCAACAAAAACTATCATCATCATCAACTATCATCCTCATCATCAACAAAAACTATCATCATCATCATCAACTATCATCCTCATCATCAACAAAAACTATCATCATCATCATCAACTATCATCCTCATCAACACAAACTATCATCCTCATCATCAACAAAAACTATCATCATCATCATCAACTATCATCATCATCAACAAAAACTATCATCATCAACTATCATCCTCATCATCAACAAAAACTATCATCATCATCATCAACTATCATCCTCATCATCAACACAAACTATCATCATCAACAACAACAATTATCATCATCATCATCGTCAACAACTATCATCATCATCAACAAAAACTATCATCATCATCAACTATCATCCTCATCATCATCATCAACAACTATCATCATCATCATCAACAAAAACTATCATCATCAACAACTATCATCCTCATCATCAAGATCATCATCATCATCACCATCATCATCGCCACCATAATCATCATCATCACCATCATCAACTATCATCATCATCAACTATCATCATTGTCATTCTCCTCATTATCACGATTATCATCATCACCAACTATCATCATCAGCGCTATTCTCCGCATTATCATGATCATCATCATCAATCATCGCCATTCTCCTCATTATCATCATAAAATACATATCATCATGACCATTATTCATTTTGTACACAATTATTTATTTTGATACAATCAGAATAAACAGAGGAAAAACATAAAGAAACTTATTACAAAACTTGAAACATAGTTTTACATTAATACAACCGAGTTGCATACAGAAAGAAGTTTTCAGGGAAGTCTTTGAACACAAAGACTGTCATGGTCAAGTAGTAGTGCAGTGGACTCATAACAAGGAGGTCCTCAGTTCAAAACCAAGTCAATGAGCTATTTCCATTTGACAAGGAATTAATCTTAACAACCATATCTCTCTGATTAGACCTTAATGCCATGTGTCAACTGGCTGTTTATTTGAAATTAGAAAATATATGATGAACGTGTACTTATTTTCTTAACGCAGTCAGTCAGACTTTAGAAAAAAGTCAATCATTACTTATTCTTATTAGAAAAAAAAGAGAAAATGAGTTTGAGCTTACGATATCAGAGCCTACTTTGCCAATAGAGAAATAAATTATAGTGACATTACCCAAGCCTAACTCAGCTTGACAATCATAACTACAACACAGGGCTTATGTAGTGATAGTCTACACACCAGATAATTCAGACCCTCCAATCACTCGCTATGCTTGTGTATACAAACTGAATAATTTAGTCATGGATGATTTCTATTTATTTTTTCTGCTACAGTACAAAAATGTATTTTACATATCTACACAACATACATAATTCAAAAAGTTGTTCAGAAGGATGAACCTGAAATATCGAAGAGAATTTAGAAACAAAACAAGAGCATCAGGAATTGTACATCAGGGTCCTGTTTCATAAATCTGTTTAAACGATCTGATTTTTCTGCTCTGTTTCATCTTATTTCCATGAAAGAAACTTGCTATCAGTGATAACAGCACAAATTGATGCGATTGAACAAACCAGCAAACAAAACAAGCATGTGGGTCTACTGTGTATCAAGCATATATTTTGGAGATGCGCAACTTGTTGCAAGCACAATGATTAGCACTGTCATCTGATAGATACTGTTATAACTAACTGTTAAACTTAGAATGCAGTGATCTGACTAAGTAACTGAGGATTCCATGTAGAATGTACAGGACGCTAAGACAAAAATTCTACCCTACTGATTGTACATATCAATGATGTAGTTCACAGAATCTGCCAATTGTAACCAAGCTTCAATATTTCAGGTGCATCCTCTTGGAGTCTTCAAACAAGGAGTGTCATCTGCTTCATGGGCATTTCTTGTCAACTACTGTCTTTCCTTGTTCCTCGTATTCCTGCTTTGAAATCCACATCTGTTGGAATGTACCCTGTATGGTAGAACGGAAACAAAAATAAGAAATGAATAAATAAAACATGGTTTACTCATTTAAAGAGAAAGCTGATTTGTGGCACAATGAAATATAATTTGTGAGCTTCCTTCTATGTTTTATTATCAAGTATCATCCTAATTTACCATCTTCTCCTCCAGAAATTATAATCATCATCATCAACATGTTTAAAACAGGCAACACATGTCATGTCCTTATCATTGTACAGCTTACTGGTGATGAGAGCATTAACCCTTACTGTACTGGGGGGGGGGGGGGGGGGCCTGGGAGGCCCCCCCTCGACATTTTCGGAGATTGCGCCGCAACCGCTCGGAATTTTGAAATGTCGTTTCATGACTTTTTTTCCCTCAAGTCTTACGCACATTTTGATACCATTTTCGTCAAAATCGGATATACCTGTAAGGTGTTACATAACAATTAGTATGCGCATGTTATCAAAAAAGTGCTATAATTGCATATATTCATGTACAAGCAGAAATGTGAAGATATGAATTGATATCAAATTGCTTTTATATGTTTCTCAAAGTAACTTGATGTATTTCAGAACAAAAGAATACATTAGAAATAAAACAATAGATATAATAAGAAATAAAAAAAAACAATAAAATACATAAGAAAATAAATAGTTGAAAATCGCATAAAATTTGCATAAATTATCATTATTAATTACTACAAATAACTATTTTGTGTCAGAAAAGAAGTTTTATATGAATAATGAGTTTCAACATTCAAAAAGTGGAGTCTAACAATTTTTGTAATGATTTTAGTTCCCTATATATATTTCCAGATTTGATATTCATGAATGCGTATTCATAATTTATACAAATTAACCTATGCATTTTCAAATATCATAAAAATAATGAAACCTCATGAATTTGAGATGAAGGAAACATTAATTTGATACATTTTCAAGATTCTTCACAAGTCTACGGACAAATATGTAGAGTTTTCTGTAAAATGCATAAAATTAGCATTTTTCACAATTAATTAGGCTATAACGACAAAACTTTGCATATTAGGAAAAAACTAATTATACCATCTTGTTCCTTACGTAAATATCTACAAACATGCAAATTTTCGCGTTCATCGGACAATCGACGGCCGAGATCATAGGGGGGGGGGGGGAGGGGATGGGGGAGGGGGGGGGGGGAGGGAGGGGGGGGGGGGGGCTCCCAGGCCCCCCTCCCCCAATCAGAGAGTGCTCGAAATAGCCCAGTACAGTAAGGGTTAAACCACTATCAATAAGTTTAAAGTAAGAATAAGCAGTTAAACATTTATTTAAGTGTACCAATCGCCAAAGATATTTTGCTCCTGTATGCCAGGGGTTCCGCATAGCTATAAGATGTTCAAAATATGAGCTTCAAATATTACTTAAAGGTACTATGTCCCTTTTGCAGCCAACATCAAATTTTGTAGAACTTTGCAGGAATAATGAATATGTCATGTATGTCCTATCTGTGAAATTTAAACATTAGCAGTGTCCTAATATTCAAATTATGCAAGGAAACTCGTTTACTTGCTAGACTTCACTGTCAGACACTATTGAGTGAGTGACTGGCATTTTTCTTCTTTGGTAATAACATACATAATATGAGCTGTAAAGGGTACATGAGCATTTGTCTACACCAATAACCCACTTCTTGTGATGGCCAAAATTAAACTGTTTGAATCTTTGCGCAGCATAAAACGTATGATCATTCGGTACAATGGTCTGAAAATCAAGACTATTACTTATTGGCTCTATAGCTCCTAAGTCGATTTGACAACGAACAGTCATTATTTTCCCACCTTTTTTAGGGAAGTTCTAAATTAGTATTATCTTTCAAATGCCGTTGGAATTTAACCTTTTCATTTTTTGGGCCTGCACATGGGACATAGTACCTTTAAAGAGATCGTTTAACAATGTTAAATCTGAGATGCACGGTCCTACATGTTACCAGTGTCTGTGATATGGTGTAATATTGAAGCCCTAAAAAAAAAATCGCGCTTCAAAATGATGAAGAACTGCCTCAAAAAAGTAAAATCTTTGAGTGACCGGTTTTACCATACTCGTTTTCCCCAATAGACTGTAGTGTTATGAAAACCATTCAGCGAACGGTTTTCAAAATTTATAATTTCAATCATTAATATCTTGATAATCAGACAGGCGATCGGCTTGTAAAAGTCATGGAGTTCCTGACTGACCTAAAGGTTTATAATTATCATTGCAGCATGAGCTAAATCAAGGATTATTTCTAAAGGATCTAAGACAAAGTTACGGGATCCCTTTAAGTTTAAATACTCTCAATTATTTTTAAAATAAAAGTGACTTGCGATTAGACTACTCAACGCACCGGTACAAGTTTGAATAGAAAAGGGCCCTCACAGAACCTAAAGTCTGACTTGGCTCTGTTTGTTGAGTTTTTATGTTAGGTATTCTTTATTTTCTTCAGACTCATTATCCTCTAGCCCATAGGACGCCAGATAACGATTTTTGAGGTTGATTTCATACATTCTTGTTACACGTTAAATTGGCAACATGTAGTCCTATATGTAATAAAAGCTTGATCTTTTGCAATGGAACATTTAATTGGCAACATGTAGTCCCATCTGTAGAAATAACCGTTGGAGCTTACCAGTGATACTAGTATAAGAGGTACCCTACCCTAAGCTTCAAATTTTTAAACAGCACAAATCATAGTAGTAAATCATTAAATTGGCAACATGTAGTCCCATCTATTGAAATTGCTGCTGGAGCTTACCAGTGATGCCAGTATAGAGCCTCCTATCCATGCGCTGAATCTTCTCTCTGTTGAACTGAATCTCTTTTCTGATGAACTGGTGCTGGAGTAGATCAACTTCAGTTTCATATTCTGACCAATCAAAAGACAGGATAGAGAAGTGATAATGTAAAAGTGATAGAATTGACCAATCAGGAGACAGGATACAGAAATGATAATGTAAAAGTGGAAGAATTGACCAATCAGGAGACAGGATAGAGAAATGATAATGCAAAAGTGGAAGAATTGACTAATCAGAAGACAGGGTACAGAAATGATAATTGACCAATGGGAGAGGGCGTTATGAATGAGAGATTATTGCTCAGGTTAGTTAGCGTCCTCTGACCAATCATAACACAAAAGAAAATGACGAAAATGAGCAAGGGAAAGATTCAAACTTCTTTCTTCTTGTTCTTCCTCCACCTTCCTCTTCTTCTTCTCCTCGTCCTTCTCATTCACTCCTACTCCTTCTCCTTCTTCTTCTCCTTTTCCTTATTCTTCCTCTTCCTCTTTCTTGTCCTCTTCTTCTCAATCTTCCATTTTTTCTATCAACATCATCATCATTATTGCTATTATTAGTAATATCATTACTAATATTGTTAATATCATTATTACTACTACAACTACTACTATCATCATCATCAACAATCACTGTAGGTCTGACTTACTGCAGGGATTTTGCTTTGTAGATCTCTATGTAACCTGTCTGTGAACCCTCGTAATAAACTGTTGCCTCCAGTCACGATCACATTGCTGAAGAGAGCCTGCAGAAGGAAGATATCAAATTAATTTATTGATATAGCTTATGAAACATTCTATGTTTGCTTTTAGTTTCTAATAGTAATTGAACAAAAATGATACTTGACACTACAAAAAAGTGAAACTGAAAGGTTTTTTTGGTAGTTGCATGTACTAATTTGCTCTTTCTCTACCCTCCATTCTCCCCCTCTCTCTCTCCCTCTCTCTTTCTCTCTCTCTCTCTGTCCCTCCCCCTCTTTCTCACTCTATCTCTGCTCATACAGATCTGTGATGATATCATTCATTTTTTAATGCGGTTGTACATAGCAAGAAGAGTAATTTCTGAATGCAATGTGAATGTTTTATAATGGGACATATTTTTGGAGAATCGAACTACATGTATAAACAAATGAAAGCAATGTGAGCAAATATTGAACAAATGTTAGAAAAAAGTTTGGTGGCCCGAAAATAGCTTGAACTAACACAAAGTCGAACATTCTGCACAGTCCCACACTAGTTGTTACGATATGTGACTCATACTTATTTAACCTACTACAGGCTGTACACTTCAAGTACAGTACCCTTCCCCCTTTCAAGCAAATCATTCAATATTTTGTTGATTGGCTCGATAACTTTTAATTCAAAGCCCTAAAATATATAGCAGATGCATAAGTAGAAAAAGCACAAATTTCTGCACACACTGTGTCCATTTTTGTTGCATGAAGATATTGCATTTAATGCCAGGAATTTTTAAAAGCAACAGAAGCTATATGATCCTTAAATTGGCAACATCTGTACAGGTCCAAAATCATTGTTTTCCATCAAAATTTGCTATTTTGTCTATACCTTTTCAACAGAGATCTTGTCCATATACATGTATATTGCTTTCAGAGACTTTACATTTTATTTGAACGATTCAGTATTTTAGAAACGAAAACAAAATTGTTGCCAATTTGAAGAAAAACATGTGATCAATTAAGCCCGTAAAATTCCATTCTCGAAAAGGATATTTAGCAAACTATAATACATGTATTCTAAATGGTTACTTACTCCTCGAATATCTACATCGCATAGTCCTACACTGGTCGTCACGACATGACTCATACTCAGCATACTACTGCCATCAGCACCCTGTACAGAAATAAACAAGAAAGATAGAAGGAAGGAGAAGAGGAGAATGAGAAAGAAAGAAGAAAGAAAGAAGAAAGAAAGAAGAAAGAAGAAAGAGAATGAGAAAGTAGAGTTGGAGGAGATAGAGAAGAAGAACAAAAAGAACAAGAACAGAAGGAAGTAGAAAAGAAAAAGAGGGAGCAAGAGTAGAAGAAAAGAAAAGGAGAAGAGCAAAATAAGAAGAAAATTAGAAAGAAAATGAGAAGAAGAAGAAGAAGGAGAAGAAGAAGGAGAAGAAGAAGAAGAAAGAGAAGAAAACATATGAATGAAAATTATGGCTTGTGTTCACATTATGGGTAAAAAAAGAATGCAGCAAATAATGGTTCAACCATTTTCATAAAAATGATTGACAAGTGTGGTGAACAAATATAAATGCCCACAACAAAATTAACTCATTGACTACTGCATTATTTAATTCCTATAGGCTCAACACAGGGACCTTCTGGTTCCAGTAAGAAAAGGGTAAAGGTATCTTAGCGTTTTGACATGCCAAAATAAATGATGTGTCAGAGGATAGTTAATGCCTTCAAAGTAAACAAAAAACAAAAAGAAACATACAAATCCCACACCCTCCCATGCATACATGTATGTATACTGAAGTGGCTTTGCAGAGTTTATAAACACAATTTTTGTTGCTGAATGTGTATCATTTTAGTGAGAATAAAAGGATCAAGGGTTCTCATTTATTTATTTAAATTTATTTATTAAAAAATATTTATACAGGATGACAATATCAACCAAGGCTGTTTTTCATATTGGTCCTCATTCTATAATACATCCCAAGTTGGCCACCCGAAATTCAAAAAAATGTGCATCTTCTTTTTTATCTCCATATATCAAATTGAAATCCAACTACAACATACATCTGTGAATCTTGATTTACACCCCCTCTTTCTTTTACCCCATTTACCAATATTAAATATTGGTAAATGGTGAAAAAGAGAGAGAATTGTTTCACCATATTTGTATTATTATTATGTATCCATTGAAGGGTAGTCATGCTATCAAGCTTACTCTGTCAACCCTCCTGTTTGATGTTTTTCGATTAGTTACAGCCAGTTACATTACATTCTTTTGTCATGTGTAAAATTTGCAATGTTTTGTTTGTTACATGTTTGTAAAACAGCAAAAGAAAATCAAACAGAAACAAGTCAACGCAAAGCGTAGCATCCCCTCGCAGGGTACAAATGGCCTATAAACAAAAGAACAAGTTACCACAATTGGACTATACTATTATATTCCTAGGCAAGGAAGTTAACCACATTTTCACATACTGTATATAATTAGGTGTTTTTGCATATTTAATGAGCTATGACCTTTCACCTTTGACCTACGTACGCAGAAATCGAACTTAGGCTGTACATGTATTTTGATACCATGTACCTTCATATTAAATTTCATTAAAATTCGTCAAACATTACTCATGTTATCGAATGTAAACCAGATTTGCATATTTAATGAGCTATGACCTTTGACCTACATACTCCGAAATCGAACTTAGGCTGTGTTTTGATACCATGAACCTTCATATCAAATTTCATTAAAATCCGTAAAACAATACTAAAGTTATGGATCGGAAACCAGATTTGCATATTTAATGAGCATATGACCTTTAACCTACATACTCCGAAATCGAACTTAGGCTGTGTTTTGATACCATGAACCTTCATATCAAATTTCATTAAAATCCGTAAAACAATACTAAAGTTATGGATCGGAAACCAGATTTGCATATTTAATGAGCTATGACCTTTGACCTACATACTCGGAAATTGAACTTAGGCTGTGTTTTGATACCATGTACCTTCATATCAAATTTCATTAAAATCTGTCAAACATTACTGAAGTTTCGAAAATAATATCGCTAGTGATATTCGTTTGTCTCGCAATGTGGTCAATAAGGAATCTAAAAGATCACGACGTTTCGTATGCTACTGCGATACTTCGTCAGGTGATAAAAACTACTGTAAGCAAGGGTCTTTTATACTCTACGGGAGGACCGTGCGGAGCGGTCCATAATTCGATCGATAATTGGAACAATTACTGAAGTTATCGATCGGAAACCCAATTTGTTACGCACGAAATGACGCACGGAAGGAAGGACGGACGGCAGCGTTACTATATCCCCTCCGACTTCGTCGGCGAGGGGATAATAAATCAAATCAAATCAAATCAAATTAAGGAGGGTATGAGCTTACCTTAACGAGTGATGTGTCAAAGAGCTTCTCTGGAATGCGGTATCTCTCATCACCAAACTCTCTATTGTACCCATTAGGGAATTCATAAACCTCTATTGGTAACTGTTCTGCCGTTCTATGACAAAGAAGGAGAAAAGATAGTTTGTAAATAGTTTAGAATGACAGTCTGTATGTGGTACCGGTATGTGGTTATTTTACCTGGCTGCTAAGAAAGCATAAATGTTTGTAAGTAAGCAACCAGACGGCCGACGGCTTTAGGTCCTCTCTGAGGGACCTGGTAATGAGGATAAATGCCTTACCAAAGGGCACTAGCGCATTTGATGTACGTGTATGTGCTAATGGGGAATTAGGAGAAGCATCTTTGTACCAAACTCTCTGTTTGTAATTCAAAAACTTTGGGTGGTAAATGCTCTGCTGCCTCTGCAGTCCTTTAAAGGCAGGCTTTACTACTTCAGCTAGAAGGGATTAGACCACCCAGCAAGCCAGCGAGGTCACTGTGACAGGTGGCTATCTCACTAACTCAGCTCTCATTTAACATAAAAAAGAGGATCATGGGGGTACCAACAGGCACCGATTGGGGAAGTTTTCTATATAGAGGGAGCAAGTAGCTACAAGTAGGACAGTGTGCCTTTAACAATTAAAAGGAGAAAGGACAGTTTATTATTATACCATCCCCAACACAACCTTCTCCACTACCAACAACATTATCACAATTAATATGGAAAGAATCACTACTAAAATCATCACCACCATCACTACCTCCATCACCATCATCAGCCCCACTGCCACCACCATCACTAAGTCCATCACCATCATCAGCACCACTGCCACCCCATCACTACCTCCATCACCATCAGCAGCACCACTGCCACCCCATCACTACCTCCATCACCATCAGCAGCACCACTGCCACCCCATCACTACCTCCATCACCATCATCAGCACCACTGCCACCCCATCACTACCTCCATCACCATCATCAGCACCACTGCCACCCCATCACTACCTCCACCACCATCATCAGCACCACTGCCACCCCATCACTACCTCCACCACCATCATCAGCACCACTGCCACCGCCATCACTACTTCCATCACCATCATCAGCACCACTGCCACCCCATCACTACCTCCATCTCCATCATCAGCACCACTGCCACCCCATCACTACCTCCATCACCATCATCAGCACCACTGCCACCCTAATCACTACCTCCATCACCATCATCAGCACCACTGCTACCGCCATCACTACCTCCATCACCATCATCAGCACCACTGCTACCGCCATCACTACCTCCACCACCATCATCAGCACCACTGCTACCGCCATCACTACCTCCATCACCATCATCAGCACCACTGCCACCCCATCACTACCTCCACCACCATCATCAGCCCCACTCCCACCCCATCACTACCTCCATCACCATCATCAGCACCACTGCTACCGCCATTTCTACCTCCACCACCATCATCAGCACCACTGCCACCACCGTCACTACCTCCACCACCACCATCATCAGCACCACTGCCACCACCGTCACTACGTCCATCACCATCATCAGCACCACTGCCACTACCATCATCATCAGCACCACTGCCACCACCATCACTAAATCCATCACCATCATCAGCACCACTGCCACCCCATCACTACCTCCACCACCATCATCAGCACCACTGCTACCGCCATCACTACCTCCATCACCATCATCAGCACCACTGACACCACCATCACTACCTCCATCACCATCATCAGCACCACTGACACCCCATCACTACCTCCATCACCATCATCAGCACCACTGCTACCGCCATCACTACCTCCATCACCATCATCAGCACCACTGCTACCGCCATCACTACCTCCACCACCATCATCAGCACCACTGCTACCCCATCACTACCTCCATCACCATCACCATGATCGCTGATACTACCATCATCTCTCTTTACCTTAATCCTTTCAGGACAGGATTTTTGTAAAGGCTCAATTGATCACATAATGTTCTTCAAATTGGCAACAGTCATATTTTTTCTTTTATTGATACATTGTTAAAATAAATCGTAAAGTCTCTGAAAAATAATATCCATGAATGAGAATGTTGTAATAACGTTGAAAAAATTGCCAATTTTGATAGAAAACATTGATTTTAAATCTCACTACGTGTTGCCAATTTAAGAATTTTAGAACTTGTTATCGTTCTTCAAATTCCTAGCATCAAAAGCAGAAATTTTGCCCTTTCTACTCATGTATCTTGCATATTTTATAGGGCTCTGAATAAGAAGTTATGGAGCCAATTAAACCACAAAATGAGGAATGATTGTTGCACAAGGGTTACAATCACTACCACCACCACCAGTTATCATCACCACAGCTACTCACTGCCACAATCAAACAACAGTTTTCAACCCTCTACCATCCCCATTATCACCACCACCAACACCACCACCACCACCACCACCACCACCACAACCACCACCACCACCACCACCACCACCATCACCACCACCACCACCACAACCACCACCACCACCACCAACACCACCACCACCACCACCACCACCACCACCACCACCACCATCACCACCACCACCACCACCACCAACACCACCACCACCACCACCATCACCACCACCACCACCACCACCACCACCAAAATAACTTACTCCTCATCATATGGTGCATCCATGACTTGCAGAGTGGCTGCCTGAAAGTCTTGTATCAGCAGTTTGCTCATGTAGGTCTTCCATGACTTGGTGACGTTGGGGAGTTCTTTCTCCTTGAAATTAGCCGGCGCACTTTCCTTCACAGGCTCCTAAAGTGAAGAGAAAAAATTATAAAAAGAAAATGAATATTCTCATTATTTTCTGTGAAGGTGTAATGGTATGATGAGTACACTTGACTTCCAGAAGCGTTGTGTAATTGATATGTATTTAAATTGGGGGTTTTCTGAAAATCACAGTACCGGGTATCTTAATTTTCGTGAAATAAGTATCTTTGTGATAACAGTATTTAATTGCATCTTTTTTCCTTGGTGCTTCGGATGTCTAAATTTAGCTGCTATCTAAGCAGTCATTAAAGGGATCCGGCAAGTTTGTCTCAGATTCTGAAACAAAATCCTGGATTTAGCTCATGCTGCAATGATAATTATAAACCTTTAGGTCAGTCAGGAATCCCATGACTTTTACAAGCAGATCACCTGTCTGATTATCAAGATATTAATGATTGGAAATCAAAACCAAATTTTGTGTTTTCCTAAATCCTAACGGTTTTCATAACACTACTATTGGGGAAAACAAGTATGGTAAAACTGGTCACTCAAGATTTGTACTTTTTTGAGGCACGTCTTGATCATTTTGAAGCGCAACTTTCTTAAGGCTTCTACATTACACCATATCACAGACTCTGATAACATGTAGGGCCGTGCATCTCAGATTTAACATTCTTAAACGATGCCTTTAACGGACAACTAACCCCAAACCCCAAACAATAAGTGAAAGTATTCTGAAAAACAAGATGAATTCCTGCCTTTTGATGTACAATAAATCTTACATGTACATACAAACGTGTACAAGAGATATATAAATGAAGGTTTCTTGGCATGATGTAATGCCTTTTAGCATGACACAGGCACAGCCATTTTCTTGAAAATGTGACGTACCAAGCGGAGTTGTACATGTATCATGCACCAAGCTTTAATTGGAAAGACTTTTTAATTCAATAACAAAATCTTCATAGCCGAGAAGGTAAAAATTAAATTTGGTGAAAATATATATGATAAAGTAATAATTGTAACTCATTTATTCAAAAATACATTTTGTTATGCTTTATGCTTTTCTCATACACTTTGGTGGGGAATCATTGATGGGCAAGAATGCAATAAATCTCTCAGAAGAACTAAAGTCATTGTTTAATATTTTAATGTACTTATGAATATTCTAGTGAAAGATTTTTATGTTACTTACAGTACTTTTTGCAAATGTTTGTGTTTTGTAATGTGATTTTTATGAAAATGAATAAAATATAATGAATATGAAACGAAAAAGAAAAAGAAATTGAAATATTCTTTGGGGATTAGTTCTCCTTTAGCCAATGGCATGCCATTGGTACATTTCAGTTAAAATATATCCATGAAAGAACAATACACAGGGCTTAAATTAATCCAAGGCCACCAAGGCCATGGCCTTTGATGCCCCCTTGGTTGGCCTCAATGCCCCTCTCATTGGCCTTGGAGATTTTTTGTGCCCTTTCCAATTCTTCCTATTTGTGCTGTAATTTAAGAATGTGCCCGACAGAAAAGTGGCCTTGCCCTAAAAATACTGAAATTTAAGGCCTGAATACAGTATATACAAAATATTCTGGGGATAAAATATTCCTAGTTTTTATTTAATAATAATACTAATAATGATAATAACAATACTTCTAATGATAATAATAATACTACTAATAATGATAATAATAATTAAACTTATAATGCTACATATTTTAATAATAATAATTATATCATAAAATAATGAAAGTGGCTATTTATAAAACTAAGTGCAAGTTTCCGCTCAGTACTGACGCTCGTTGCACTCTGAACCTCTGTAATGGAGAAAGGATTTAGGGTACAATTACTACTTTCTATTACCCATGAAAACAATCATATAACTGATGAAAGCAATCTGATATCAAGTGACATGGATGTTTTATGGTACTCATAAATGACAGAAATTGTGTGCAGGCCTTCTAGATGGTTTGGTAGCTAGTTCAACTCTTTATATATCACACATAAAGTTTACATGTACAATCTCCCTGTGACAACATTTATTTTCTCATGGGATAGGTTATCCAAAGTAATATCTCTTTGGGTTAACCAAAGGCTTCACGATTATTTAACTGTTTCCAACTTTCCATTGCAAGATTAATTCTATATCTGTGTTAACAGGGTTGTCATGGAGCTAATCATTAAATCAAGAGCAAAAAATAGGTAATCATACAAGGCCATTACGTTGCACAAAGCAATCCTTCCTTCCATTGGTGTATACATGTATTGTTTATGCAAAATTGCACGTGTTGCAAAGGAGTGACCGCTCAGAGAGGCAAAGAAAGCTACCAAAGTGTTAATAACAGGAATTTTGTGCAGGCTAAGTTGGTAAGTCTTTCTCGATGGATTGTTTAATGGTTTGTTTGTTTTACCTGACTGCTAAAAAAAGATGTGTATGCTTTTAAGTAAGCAATCAGGGGACCAATGGCTGTAAGTCCTCTCTGAGGGACTTAGTAATGAGGATTAATGCCTTACCAATGGGCTCTAGCAAAGAAAATTGGTTTCAAACCCACGACCTCCCGGTCCCAAGACTACCGCTCTCCCACCGAGTCATCGCCCCTCCTTTTATCTTATGACATATAATTCCATCAACTACAGCAGTTTTAGTACTTTCTTTTCCTTTGTGAAATTAGTTTTTTTTTTGTAATGCTCTCTTTATCATGCTTACCAAAGCATCCTTTAATTTAAAAAAGAGAGAGAGAGAGAAACAAAGGAAGATAGATAAAGATGAAGAAAACAAAAACAAACAAACAGGAAAAGCAGCTTATTTTTTTATCTACTTTGATCAATTAATAAATTCTGGGTGTTATGAAAGTGAAACATACTTCACAGCCTGGCAAAAACAACTTTTATATAAAATTCTGATCTTAAAAAAAAGCATGTAATTATCCTTCACAAATTTCCTTTTTTCAGATCCCACAATTGGTTTCGTAATTGTGGATATGAGACAATCAGGTTCAAGAGGATGACAACTAATTAAAACTAACATTAAAAGTTGATTCAAGTCATCAAAACTTTGGGTATTAAACATCTTTGTCTTCAAAGCATGGAGTGAAAAAGCTGTAACTTTGATTCATTTTGATTTTGCAATTCCACATCTTCAGACGTTTTTCAACCGTACTTTGAGTCATATAGTAGAAGGAATTGACTTTAGGAATTAGATCCATTACAGTTTTGAAGTCATCTCTTTGAGATTCTTTGACCAACTTGCTTTGAAGGTTTTCAACTGTACTTCAAGTTGTATAGTAGAAGGAACGGACATTTAGGAATCAGACACTTTATAGTTTTTAGATTATCTCTTTGAGATTCTTCAAGAAACTTTGCTTCAGAGGTTTTCTACTGTACTTCAAGTCATATACATGTAGTAGAAGGAATGGACATTCAGGAATCAGATATATTACAGTTTTGAAATCATATCTTTGAGATTCTTCGACAAACTTTGCTTCAGAGGTTTTCAACTGTACTTCAAGTCATATAGAGGAAGGAATGGACATTTAGGAATTTGATACATTACAGTTTTGAATCCACCTTTTTGAGATTCCTCCATGAACTTTGCTCACTAGATTTTCCTAAACATTACACTTGATACATGTAGCTGATGAGCAGATGAACTACAGTACATGTTAGCAGCAAGGCTTGAAATCAGAAATTACCCAGGTGCCATGGACTACCCAAAATTTCTGATGTGAAACTTTAAGTTTTCTGCCTTTGTTAGCCATGATTTTTGTGGATATTGTATAGTACACAGTATGATCACCATAATTTGAATTGGAAAACATCTGCAATTGTGTGATATACTCTATAAATGACCATCACAACTTGGATTTCGGCCTCTGTCTGCACTTGTGAAACTCAAGTAATTAGCAAGGATTTTGTGAAATTGTTATTAGCCAGAATCTTTTTGATTTTGTGAAGTTGGTTATAAATGAGCACAAAAAGTTGAATTTTGCAACCTTCTGCAATTGTGACGCTAACAGCGATTAGCCAGGGTTTTGTGAAGTCTACTGTAGATGAACACCAAAGCTTGAATTCCTAAAGCCGAACAGATGTTGCAGTCAGTTTTGGCCATTCTACAGCAAACGGGACAATTAGTTTGTTTTGGCAGTGGTAACACCCCATGAAAGACAATTCTTAAAAAAGCTAAGGAAACGAAGCAATAGCTGTGCCCTTTCTGAAGCAAACAAGACATTTTATTTCTACAGTGGTAACACACTAGAGATTTTAAACATGCTGAAGATAACGACTTCTCATACAGGCTCAAGGTTTATCTTTTGCTTGTGGGTGCTGTGTGCCATGTCCCTGCTCTCTGCAGGATCACTTGTAAAGGATGTTTCAGGAAGTCTCAGTCCTGAGTCAACAAGAGGATGCCAGCTTAAGAACACCAGCCTCGGACCAAAAGCCATCTGTACTCACCTAGATCTCAAGTCTGTTCCTCAGGATCTTCCAAGCAACACAGTATTGCTTGATCTCTCCTTCAACAAGATCACAACTCTGTTCAACAGTTCTTTTGCCTATCTTCCTGACATCACTACCTTAGGGCTTGCACTCAATGTCCTCTCAAAGATAGAAAATGGTGCCTTTAAGCCTCTGGCTCATCTCAGGGAATTAAGTCTAAGCAACAACAGACTAGTTTCTCTTCCAGCAGGTCTGTTTTGCACAAATCATTTCCTTTCCAGACTCATTCTAAGTAAAAACAGATTGTCTTCTTTTCCTAGTGATTCACTACCATGGTCTAACACTATCAAGAAGCTTGACTTAAGTGGTAATAATATCTCCTTTATTGATTCCCGTGACTTAAAACCTCTTCAGAATTGTTCACTGGAAAAGCTGCAGTTAGATAGTAATGCCTTAAGTAGTCTTCCTCTTAATATTTTCACATATCTGAGCACAGTGAGATTCTTGAGTCTTTCGAAAAACAATTTAACAAAATTTCACATCTCCGTGGTTTTAAGTAGTACTGTCATCACAAACCTTTTCTTTGATTCATGCAAGATACATGAAATAATTCCATTGAACAAGTCACATGTCTCTCTAGGGGAATGGGGCAACATCTCCAAACTAAGTCTTACAGCAAATGTAATAAGTTACGTCCCTGACTTTGTGTTTTGGGGTTTCAATCAGACAACAATTCTTTCACTTCATAGAAACCGGGTTGCTAGTTTATCAAATAGATCTTTTAGTGGGTTAGACTACTTAATTTGCTTGGATCTGTCTTACAATCGCCTCGCAACCTTAAGCTTAGATATGTTCTCTTGCAATAACATGTTACAGCAACTGAAACTTAATGGGAATAAGATTGCAAGGCTATCCATTGGCATAGAATTGGGCCTATCCTTGCTCTTTCACCTTGACTTGGCGCACAATAATATTAAGGATATCGAAAGCAATAGAAACAATGTAACATTCCCCTCATTAGAGTACATTGATCTGTCTTTTAACAAATTCATAGGGATTAGGAGGTTTTTAATGGGGGGTTTCACTAATCTGAAAATTCTGAACATGTCGAACAATGACATCTCCAGTACATATTCTCCCAAGTCGTTCACAAACTTGAGGCTTCTCCAAGAGCTGTATCTTACCAATGAGCATTCCCAGAGCATGAATAAGGCTTTTTGCCACCTCGGGGCTCTACGCGTCTTGGATTTGTCATTTGCCCCGTTGAAATTGGCCTCCATAAATCAATTCACAAATACCTCATCCCTCACCAGGCTGATTATGCGTGAGAACAGTCTGAGGAGTACAGATATGTACCACGTCAAGACTAAAAGCTCTCTGTTTCGGGGCCTATGCTCTTTGGAGAGACTGGATCTAAGACAGAATAAGCTTGATATGTTAGCACCAGGTACTTTCAACCCACTGAAGAAACTCAAGATACTTTACCTGTCGCAGTCTTCTATAACAGTTCTGAGTCGTGGTGTCTTTGACAGCCTGACTGCCCTCACGACATTGGATCTTCGCCACAATGAGATCAAGACGATACCCGAATGTCTGCTTCAAACGCAACACCATCTTGCTGTTATATTTTTAAGCAACAATAAACTTGAAACCATTCCAAGGACACTATTCAATGAAACCACCTCTCTGCACAGTCTGTACATCCAACAAAACAAAATTACTACCATAGAACCAAAGACGATGTTCCCAACAAACACGCCACTGAAACTTGAAGCTTCTGGAAACCCGTTTTCCTGTACATGCAACTTGAGGTGGTTTGTGAAGTGGCTCCGTTCCGGCAATGTTGAACTCAGGAATCAAGAGAAGACTTTCTGCTCGCTGACATCCATCAAAGAAGAGGTCAATTCACCTATACTTTCATTCAACCCTGACCAATACTGTGGCACTGACATTGTGATGATCACAGGTGTATCCTTTTCAGTTGTCCTGATCGTGGTTATTTGCTTGGGGGCTTACAGGAAGCGACGGTGGCTAAACTACAAAGTCTTTCTCCTCAAGCTGGCTATCTTTGGCTACGAGGAAATCAACCAGGACTTTGGCGCCCAGGACTACGAGTACCAACTTAACATCATGTACAATGAAGGTGATGAGGAATGGGTGGACCGGATCATGAAGCCAATGCTGCAGGAGAGGTTTCCACATTTGCAGAAAGTGATCTTCGGTGACAACGACCTCAACATCGGGATGTTCTACATTGATGCTCTCCACTACGCCACCGAGATCAGCTTCAAGACTGTCTTGTTGATAAGTTACAACTCCATAGATGATGCCTGGTTCTTGACCAAGCTGCGCATAGCCCTAGAGCACATCAATGACACCAGACTGGACAAGGTAATACTGATTTTCATTGAGGACATCCAGGATGAGGACCTCCCATATTTGGTTCGGTTATTTCTGAGTAAGAACAAACCTTACATGTTGTGGATGACTAATGAAGATGGTCAGGAACTCTTCTGGGCCCAGTTTGAAAAGAGCATGAGAGCCAATAGGGCCCTTAACAGCGTTATTCCCATTTAACAAGAATACTTTAACAACCAATGAAGAAAATTAGGAATCTCTGATTACGCCCAATATCTTTAAAATGCGAGGTTCGATTTTAAAAATCAACCATAATTATCACTTTCAATAGAGTTATTCCCATTTAGAGCAGGGCACAAAGCAGTAAAAACAGTATGTAAAAAGGGTATTGAAAAAAATAAAAAAATAGAAATGATAGATAATTCTTATAGTAACAGGAAGAAAGAAAAGAAAATGAAGAAAAAAAAAAGAGGAGAATTTACAATGCTAATTCGACACCATACTGGTGTTTACCCAATAACAGGTGTTGTCAGTCATCAAGAGTAGACTTAAAGAGAATGTTGAGTTCTGGGAAGAGGTGGAAAATAATTTGTGAGCTTCATCATTGTTATTGTGCAAGTGTGGAAGAACGTCAGATAAAAAATGTTCCCTGAAAAGCATGGCTCTTCAAATGCCTTAATATTCTAAATATTGCATGTAACAGCATAAAATTTGAGACAGATTTTAATTCCACATGTTCGTGTAGTCCCATATACATTTTTCTGTGTACAGTGCTTGTAACTTTACCAAGACTGGGCCAAGTTTCTTATCATTTTTGATGATTCCAGAACCTTGCAGTACACACCAATACTTATATATGCTAGATGATCAACCTTCTCTGATCGATTCCTTACCATTTCTTTCACAATGCAATCGCATGACCAGAACTCAACTTTCTCTTTAACTCTTACAGACATACAGGTCTTGGGTAATGACACAGTGCCCTAGCCTACCATCGTATGGAATTCTCATCATATATATATCAAATTTCCCTCAACCTCAAGATAGTTGGTAGTTGGGACAAAGAATTCGCTGTATCAGAGACATTGATTGGTAATTAAACCAAATCTAGTATCAGCGAACTATGATGCAGTACAAACATATGGACACTGACTACTATGTGGCATTAAAACAATTCTATTTTTTTGGTCTGTACAAGGTAAAGTTATGTTGAAGGATTGGAATTTGACTATTTCATATTTTCTCTATAAAACAATTAACATTGCAGATCATAGTAATTTAAAGCAAGAGTTGCTCTAAATGGTAATTAATTTCAAGATTAGAAATTATAAAGTAAACTCTATTCTTTAATATGTTTCTAATAAAATGAAGATCAGAAAACAGAATGTTTCGTTGAAAAAGGAGTTTCAAAGAAAGTTCCTTGTACATGTATACATGCTTAAAGGTATTACAAAGTTTTGGTAAATTTTGAAAAATGGGTGGATAGTGATTCTTTACACTTTTGATATGTTTGGATGCCCCTGTGGATGTATTAAAAACACCAGAAATTTTAGCCCCTTAAACACTTCTGCTTTCGAGAAAAATTGAATATAAAGATTTACCGGTGCTCCCGGTAAATGTTGATAAATTTCAATTAGCTCATACGGCCGTTCAATGGTAGCTGCGACCATGAAAATCTCAGAGTATGTAGTTGTGGTATATAACTTCCGAACGAGATACATGTAGCTAATCGGACGATTTTAGGCAATAAACATTGTTTAATAGCTTAATTGATATCTTGACCTTGAGAGGGAGCTATTCAACATAAAGTGTTTATTATTTACAATTTCATAACTTTAGAGTCTATTTCCACCGCGACAACGATCACTGAATATGGTAGGATTGTATATGCTTCCAATATGTTCATTTGAACCAAATTCATGACCCCATTCCAAAACTTTGTATTACCTTTAAAGTACAGTGTACATTATATCTTAACTGCACAACACGTAGTGACAAAATTAAAAATGTTACAGAGCATTTCAGTTACCTGTTTATCAAGAAACAAATGTGACATAAAAACAAATTTGGCGCCTAAAACTTAGAGTCATATATATGCAATAATGTATCATTAAGAACATCACAACGTGTATAAATAATGAACATATTTTTCTTGTATTTGTCTGGGTATGATGTGTTAATATGGTGCAATCGTATCATTTTGCAATGTACAACATACGATTAATGACTAAATAATTCTTACCACTTGTAAATATGATGTTTGTGTATTTTTCATAATTCAAGAATGAGAGGTATAAATTGTTGAATAAGGGTATTTGTTGAATACTTTCAGATGTAAGCTTCGATACGTCACATTCTCAAGAAAGGGAAGTTGGGACAAATAATTGTTTGTATACTTAAAATAACAGAACTTGGTAAGAATACTTTAGTATTTAACTGTAAATGTATAACATCACAATAAATCAGATATAAATTGCAAGATGATTAAAAGCCTTTTAAAGATTTTTGTCTGTAAATAAAGCACAAGTATTTGGATGCCAGCAACATATGCCTACACGTGTCTTGTTATCATTGTAGTTCAATTAGAGAACCCATCGGGAAGAGCCTATCAGAAGTTATCTCTAAAAAATCTGCCATTTTGTCATTGACAGTTAAAGGCTAGACTTGGCCATCCTGAAATATTCATTGTGTAAAGATGCTTCCCTTATCTTAGTCTAGCTTGCATGGGGCAACTAAAAAATGATGATCAGCAAGCAGATCCTGTAAGCCGAGACAAAGATCTGCCATTTTTTAATTGAAATATGAAGGCTAAAATAAGCTCTCATGAATATTCATTTGTGTATGCTGCTTCCTACTGCTTCCTAGAGCATATTCAGGTTTGCACACAGCATAAATGAATTTGTGAAGCAGCATAGAGACTAGGCCCTACCTCGGATGGTATACTGTAGGCAGGGATGAAGATCTGCCATTTTGTTACTGGCATTTTGAAAGCTAAACATTCATATTGCACGCTGCTTCCCCTTGGTATAGATTGTTTTCAGAGATGCGAAAAACGTACACAAACACCCAATCAATCTTACTGCATTTCGAACCTACCATTTTCAAGTCCAAAATAAAGATGTGCATAAAAAGGTTTTTATGCCTCCGTTACGAAGTAGCCGGAGGCATTATGTTTTCGGGTTGTCCGTCCGTCCGTCTGTCCGTCCGTACGTACATATGTCCGTACGTCCCGTTCTCGTGATCGCATTATCTGAAGAACCGATTGATGGATTCCTGCCAAACTTTGGTCATGTATGTATCTTGCAGAGCCGATGAACTGATTAGATTTTGGGGTCATGCGGTCAAAGGTCAAAGGTCACAGGGCTCATTATGTATGCAAAAACAGCTTGTGATCGCGTTATCTCAAGAACCGATTGATGGATTCCTGCCAAACTTAGGTCATGTACAGTATGTTACTTGCAGAGCTGATGAACTGATTATATTTTGGGGTCATGAGGTCAAGGTCAAAGGTCATGCGGCTCATTATGTATGCAAAAATAGCTTGTGATCGCATTATCATTAGAACAGATTGATGGATTCCTGCCAAACTTAGATCATGTATGTATCTTGCAGAGCCAATGAACTGAGTAGATTCTTGGGTCATGAGGTCAAAGGTCAAAGGTCATGGGCTCATTATGCATGCAAAAATAGCTT
This sequence comes from Strongylocentrotus droebachiensis, assembly GCA_035222895.1. Taxonomy (NCBI): domain Eukaryota; kingdom Metazoa; phylum Echinodermata; class Echinoidea; order Camarodonta; family Strongylocentrotidae; genus Strongylocentrotus; species Strongylocentrotus droebachiensis. The sequence continues at coordinate 51,171 of JAVYIG010006367.1, forward strand.
GTGAATGCATTCTCATTAGAACTGACAGATGGATTACTATTTAACTCGGGACATCTTGCAGAGCCAATGAACCGAGTAGATGTTAGGGTCATGAGGTCAAAGATCAAAGGGTCATATATGTATATGAGAAATTGCTTATAATCACGATATTCTGAGAACCTGTTAATGGATTACAATTGAACTTGAATTTGAAAAATTTGTTTTGGTTTGTAAAATTGCTCTATGACGGAGGCATCATTTCGACTGCGCGCAGTCGAAGTTCCATCTAGTTTTAAATCTGTTTGCAGTCAAAGGATCTCCTCCTTGGGTACTCGCTCTTTTGAGTGAATCCATGATAGTATTCAGGAAGAAAACACCTTGTTCAAACGTGGAACAGCAAATTCCAATCCACAGTCAAATGGCAGAACTCGTATCCTACACACGCACACGTTCACTCACCAGTACCACAGACACACCAGCCCAGGCCGCTAGGCCCGGCGTTCATGAACAACAACACACCGTATAGCGCACTTGCAATGCTCCCGCTGAATCACCGAAGTCTTCACTACTATACTTTGAACGGGTATTGCGGGCGCCGTGCTCCCCCCAAAATGCACGACCGCACATAGTATACTAGTATCAAAACAGTAATGACGGCGGCCGTGTTGTTTCGGAATTAAACAAGATGGCGGCGGACGGACCATGTGCGCGAAAGTGCCTATCCAGTGTAGTCAAATTTAGTGAACTTATGAGTAATTGCGTGCGTCATGCAGCGCTGTGTACGGAGGCTATGTGATAAGGCGGCATTCGCTATAATGTACTTTTATTTATCGTTTCCCCGTAACCTTTTGATTGTTTACCGTAACGCCGTAACAAGAGCATTAAAACCGTAACAAATACGGCGAAACCGTAACGGTTGGCATCTCTAAAGAGATGATATCGTATTATCGTATTTCACTCTTATTATCGTACTAAATACGATTTAATCGTACTGGTTGGCATCTCTGTGTTTTTGCATACGGCATAAATGGATTTGAGAAGCAGCATAAAGAATGGGACCTTACCTTAGATGCTCTCCTGCAGGCTGATACAAAGATCGGCCATTTTGTTACTGACATTTTGAAAGCTAAACATTCATATTATAGGCTGCTTCCCCTGGTAAAGCCTGTTTTGTATACAGCATAAATGAATTTGAGAAGCAGCTTAAAGAATGGGACCTTACCTTTGATGCTATTCTGTAGGCTGGGACGACTTCTATCCTCTCATCCTCAAAGAATTCTTTACATTGCATGCTGATGAAGTCTCCGCCCAATGGACTCTTTACAATGGCTGTATTAAAAGATAGAACAGTGTATATCATGAATATTCAATAGCATGAATATTAGAACAGTGTACATGTATATCATGAATATTCAATAGCATGAATATTAGAACAGTGTACATGTATAGCATGAATATAAGAACAGTGTATTTTATCATGAATATTCAATACATGAATATTAGAATATTGTATTTTACCATGAATATTCAATAGCATGAATATTAGAACAGTGTATATCATGAATATTCAATAGCATGAATATTAGAACAGTGTATATCATGAATATTCAATAGCATGAATATTCAAATGAACATTCTCTGCATGCAGATATTGGTGTATTGGAATACACAAACAGGTGGCATCATAATCAGGTGCAAAGCGGTGATAAGATAACACAAAACCAGGGAGTGATTTATGTACCTCTGTTTTAACCCTCAAGATCAATCCCTTTCATCTAATTTGACATTGCTGCTACAACACATTTTCATATTGGCATACAGTAACTGAAAAACACTAACATAAGAATTCTTCACTTTCACCACGACTGAAAAATCTACTCTTAAAAAATCAAAAAAAAATCAAGGGCAATGAATAATGCACTGACCTGATTGGTTGACATAGCCTTCATATACAGGCACTGCTGTGGTGTGAGTTGCTCCACTGTCTATTACCAAGCCTGTTGCTCTTCCATTGGCAAAACTGCAAAGTGGCTGGTTAAGAAAACTAATCTCCATTGCTGGTATTCACTGAAGGTTAACTTTAGTCCGGGTCAAACCCTTACCTAAAGAATTATTTACACATGATGTTGTGAACTGCCACTATGGCAAACTAAACTGACTTAAGTATGAATGTGCTTCACACATATGTGTCTCATAATGCAGAGATAACATAAGTATGGATGCTTAGAAATTTGTTGCATGCAGCTATTTGTTCTAATCCCAACTCGCCATTCATTGAAAAATGTTTCTTCTTCTTACTCAAGCATTTTTGAAGCATAAACTGACAAGGCGGGACAAACACACACAATTCAGACTGGATACAAAGTTTTTTTCCAAAGGGTAATGCAGAGAGAGAGAGAGAGAGAGAGGGGGAGAGAGAGATAGAGAGAGGGGGAGAGGGAGAGAGCAGAGAAAGAGGGGTGAACACAAACTTCACACTTCATATAAATAAGTTTTAAAAGTGTCAAAATTGATACGTTTCAAAATTGCGAAAGGATATGCAGAGAGAACAAGACTCTTGCAGAGAAAGAGGGGATGAATGGAGGAGCTAACTCATAACATTTACACGTTATATAAATGAAGTTTAGAGCCTGTCTGTACTAGTTTGGCCAGGGGGGATTAGACCTCCCTGGTCAATGACAGGTGATTACCTCATCAAATCAGCTCTCAATTAACATAAGAAAAAGAGGATCATGGGGGACCAACAGGCACTGATTAGGCATTGTTTGCTATATAGAGGGCGGAAGTAGCTATAAGTCGTACAGTGGGGCATTAAGTGTCAAATACATTTCAAAAGCATGAAAGGATACGCAGAGAGGACGGGACTCTTGCAGAGGAAGAGGGCAGGAATGTTGTACTGCTCAAACATCAGCTCCGTCAGCTTCTCTCTCTTCTGACGCAGGTTCCACTGAAAAGAAAAGAAAAAATATGAAATGAAAAATGATAGCAATAATAATCATTAGAGTTCACCTGGGCCCTGTCTTAAGGAGAGTTGATATCAATCGCAACTTATTTGCGAACTATATATAAGAGATAGGAGACTGCAAACTTGCGATTGATTGGAGGACAATTTTTTTGACTCAATATACACCATATCACAGACACTGATAACACGTAGGGCCATGCATCTCAGATAATCAGACAGGCGATCGGCTTGTAAAAGTCATGGGATTCCTGACTGACGTAAAGGGGTATAAATTATGATTTCAGCATGAGCTAAATCAAGGATTTTTTTCAGAATCTGAGGCAATGTTACCAAGTCACTTTAATGTACATGTTAAGATCCCCCCCCCCCCCCCTCGTTCTTTTTCTCCTCTCTGCTTGTGTTATTCTTATGTTATACATGTATATAGGGGTGATAGTGAGCACTAAAAAAAAAAAGGATTCTGGAGAAAAAAAATGACATCTGACAACATTCCCCCTTTTTGAGTAAGAAAAATGGGGGAAAATCAGGAATATGGGGGTAAACTCCGGAAGAAAAAGAATAATCAAAAAAAAAAAATCGAGCAAAAATAAAGAAAACAATTTTTTTTTTAAATCGGGAAACCGATTTAATTATCAGGCCTGTATATATTGATAACATTTTTGTTTACCTTTGTATATTTTTAATGAAAGTATTGAATAAAGTGAACTTGAGCTTGAACTTGAGCTTGACTTACCGCAGGTTCAGACATGAGCACGGGGTGCAAGCTTGGATCGGACTTGATGTATTTCTTGTAGGCGTGGTCTAAAACAGACTGAAACATGTCCCAGTCTTCAACTAAACACAAAGACATGGAAGAAATAGATGTAAAGAAAGGGCAACAATACTTCAATTCAATTCATTTCAATTTTATTTCATTCAGTTAAAAAGACAACATTTCATATAACAACCAGCTATATAACATAAAATACACATTAAGAACATATTTGACAAGGACATAAAATAAACTGAATAGGTTGCAACCTGAAAGGAAAAACATAATCCTTATATTTAGGTTGACCTAGAAATTAAAGGAATAGTTGAGTGTTGGTAATTTCCAAAGTGCCCCTCCAAAACAGATTTGGTTTATTTCAGTACCATATGAAAGATCATCGAAAACAACATGGGAGATGATAATAATTCCAAATCAAATGCTCTAATTGTTGTGCAATTTGCTTTCAAAACATTATATAAAAGTGTTTGACGTCCGGACATCACTTTTGACTTTCGACGGTTTATTTTTTTAATTTAGGTGTTTAGCTCCCTCTATGTCATTTAACAACCAGCGTATTTACAATGAGTAGAGGTTTGAGTTCGTTGGTACAGCAGCTAGCAGGCGGGTATCCGGCCGCGCGCTAGTAGTACAGCCATAGTATATATCTCTATGAGTACAGCTGATCAATTCCAATGCAATGCAATACGCTTCACGTATAACACACACAACTCAGATCAGATTATCACCGGCGCCGATCGAACGCTAGACAAGCTTTGATTGAAATACGACAACACGAGATCGAGATTGGAAAAGGAGGATGATGAGGTCACGGACGATGGCCGACTCGGACTCAGCTAGTGCTAAGCCTAAGCTACGGGACACGGCTAAGGCTACGCTAAATCGGAATAAGACTAAGGCGGTAAGAGGAAGAGAGAAACAAGCAATGGCAGCTCGACCACCCGGGCCGGAGGAGGCGCGGGAGTGGCTGTGAACAAGGCCAGGGACGCGAGCTGCAGCTGCAGGCGGCTTTCTCGTTGCCGAGTCTAGACTAGAGGATGCAATAGGCCCTATATGGCTAGACCCTATGCCAGCTCATTGAGAGGTAAGTTGAAATGATATACGCCCCACTGCACTGGGTAGGCCTACCGTTTTAATTTGATCTAGTCTAGAGAATAGATGCATGGAATCGGCAAATTACGTTTTGTTATATCTTGCCTTGGTCTTGGATTTTTAATTCAGATTTCATGAATCATGATATTGATAGTCTAGTCTATATAAATTACTACAGTAACATTAGCCTGCTATTGCTAATACTAGTTGGTAATACCTACCTGTACCAACTACCCCTTTGAAGACCAACTTTTAGCTGAAAAGGGTGATCCTTCCCATATGTGGAAAATAAATGAATACAAAAATAAAAACATGACTAATGCCTAACTACATGTAAGCCTACTACTACTAGGGTGTTACGTGTCTGATCGCGCACTCAGTTTTGTGCGCTAAAATCCTTCCCATATAGATTGCACACATCCCTATTCAGTCCATGTGCATTGCAAAATTGGTCAATGATGTTTTTATTACCAAAATGAGATTCAAACCAATACTGCTCGTGATCATGAAGGTGACTAATACTCAAGAAGTGAGGTGTGACAGGTGTCATATGAAAGAGCAGGTTATTCTCCATATTCCCTAAAGTAAAGGAGCTCACCCCAAAAATTCTAAGAATATCTTGATCAAAACAGCGATTTAAACATTGTTTCCATGGTAACTCAGAGATTTACCAATTTCACGAAGTGAGCCTCCGAGTTTTTTCTAGTCCCAAGGGATCATGAACAATTACAGTTTGAAAATACCCTTACTCCACGCTTTGCATATCGTGCTGTGCAGCTTTTGGATTCCACTGGCTCAACGAGCTATGGCTGCGGCACGTGGCTTGAAATATTCATGGCCAGATCGATTGCCCAATCATTAGAAAATTTAATTGCTTTAATCTGGAATATCAAAAGAAGGGAACACTTTGTCCTTTATGAAGGGAAATAATGATTTAACCGATTTACTAATTCTTACGAGATGCAAGCTACATGTAAGCTTACTTTAAAGGTAATACAAAGTTTTGGTATGGGGTCATGAATTTGGTTCAAATGAACATATTGGAAGCATATGCCATCCTACAATATTCAGTGAACGTTGTCGCGGTTGAAATCAAGTCTAAAGTGATGAAATTGTAAATAATAATCTCTTTATGTGGTATAACTCTCTCTCAAGGTCAATATATTAATTAAGCTATACAACAAGCTACAATTGACCGATTGGCTATTACCGTTTTGAAATTATATATCACAACTACATATTCCGAGATTTTTATGGTAGCAGCTACCGTTGTACAACCGTAGGCGCTAGCTATTTGAAATTTATCAAAATTTACTGGGAGCACCGGTAAATTTTTATATTCAATTTTTTTCGAAAGCAGAAGTGTTTTAGGAGCTACATTTTCTAGTGCTTATAATATCTCCACAGGGATATCCAAATATTTCAAAATTGTAAAGAATCACTATCCACCCAATTTTCAAAATTTCCAAAAACTTTGTAATACCTTTAATGTCCCTCGTTACGACTGCAACTTTCTTTGTAATGATGACGTGCAGGGCTAGTCAACCGGGTAAACATCCTGCTCTTTTTAAAAGTCGACAAGGTTATACTATACCTTGCTTGAGATGTGACTGTCTCATCTATATTTATCTCTACCAAAGAGTGTCTCGACTTCACATACATGACAGAGAACCAATGCATCAGTTATTAGTCATGCAAATTCCAAATCTGGCTAGCTGTGATAATTATTAGAGAATGCAATCTTCAAAATTATTTCTTTTGGTGATTTAAAATCTGAATGTTTTTTACTTTGTGAATGACTTTCATTTCTTCACTTTTTACAGATATGAAGAACAGACAACACAATCCATCCCCAGCGAAGAAATTCCAAGCAGCAGTAGGGGAATTAGCAGGTGAATAGTACAAGTCACCTTTGACCGCAAATTCATGGAGAACTTGGCCTACTCTGCTGATTTGCTCGCTTCAGGTAGGAATCTGTATACATGTATGAAAGGCTCTGTAAATTGAGAGGAATTTAATGAGAATGCGTTCATTACGTACATGTTTGCAAGATTGAGCTCTTTTTCTGTTATGACCTATAAAATTGGGACATATCAGCAAGTCAAGATAATGCATCTCATTTGCTCATGTGTATGACATGGGATTTTCAATATTGATTTTGTGGTATGAAAATAATGAAATGCTCTATCATTTATATCAGTTTTTATTTTGTTTTCATAATTCCTTAGGCACACCAGCATGCTCGAGTGTTTCCACAACCATATACTGATGTATGCTTCCAAGCGGTCATCGACTACATGGCACACAAGGACAGGCCCGACCAGACTGATGAACAAGGCAATACAAAGTGAGTGGAAATTAGAAAGAAAGAAAAAAAGATTTTTTGTTTTCCTTGTGTAGTTGGACAAGGCAATCCGAATTGGCAGTTCTTTCCCATGAAATTTATCAATTTTGGGGAAATTAGTAAATATCTAATTGTCCTTCCTGGGAACGCCCCTTTTAAATCGCCAAAATATGACGTCATCTAAAGAACTTGTCCCTGTACATGACGCACATCTCAATTATGTAGATGACGGACTGTAAGCTGATGGTTTGTCAATCACGCTGCTGATTTTGGACCCTAAATGTGGGCTTGGATTCAGTGTAATAATATACTTATTAGAACACAGTGACGTACAGTAGTTTGAAAGATCTTTATTGACCCAACATACCAAATTGATAAATTAAGAGATATGAATCATTTCCAATTGACAAGAATGAGTGTGCATATAATGCAACTTGTTACATTTTGCATGTTCTTTTATTTTATGATACAGATATGTTGCAGTATTGTTAAAGCATGCCAACAACTACGTGGCCCGGAAGGAGAAGGTCCCCAAGACCAGGGTATGTTAGTTTAAATGGATGTACCGTCTCGAAAGAATTTCCCGAGGGAAAGATATTCAAGATTAACTTGGCTTAACATCAAGTAATGTAACCCTCTTCAGCCATTAAATCCATCAACAGCCGCCCTTATCAGACCACAGATGCCCTCTGGCGATCCAAATGTTACGAAGTGTTACGCAACGCGGCCTGCTTCCCTAAGCTCTCCAAACACTTGGTCGTAAAAAGAAGGCTTTGAAGCCATGCGAGTCACCGAGAAAATGACGTCATACTGATTGAAGATGTATATAGCTATAATATAAAAAACACACAATCAACAACTTATGGCACAAAGCAACCTTCTATTGGTTATCAAATGCTTTCGCTGTGCTCGGATAACTCTACTGAAGACGTAGCCATCTGAACCAGCGAAATCGACCAAGGAAATCGTGAGTTAGAGTGAATGCAAGTTTCTCATCATCATCACGTTCTCTTCTAATTATTGACATTTTCCGAAAGTTTCCGAAATTTTTACATAGCTAGGAAGGTAGTCCATAAGTTTATCTCTTAAAATAACTAAATGAAATTGTGTTATATATTTGCGCATTTGGTTTAATGAGGGTTAGAAGTTGTCAATTCATCACCACTTTTCACCCCGAGTACGGGCCGGCGACGCGAAAGCCGCCGTGCTCGCTGGGCTGTACATGCTGGATGTTGTTGGTGGTATTAACACACATAGCTGCAGCTGCATTACTAACCTGGCCGTGTATTAAAAGTTGTGCTATTGATTATCAACATTTCAAACACCACTGTACAAAACTCAACTGATTTCATTCAAAGGCAGTACTTTAGTGACGATTGATGATACCTAAAGAGCATTAAATATAATTTGTTAAACTTTCCAATGTTAGAAAGAATAATTTAAAAATTAAAATTGTGAGTCTACTGTCAAACTTGCCGATCAATCGCATCGGAATAATTATGTGCATTTGTATGTTGTAAGTGTATTGACTATTCATGTATTCAAATGCTGCCTATTTACACGTACTGCAGTGCTAGTAGTCAATACGCATTAGTATCAACTATCTATGCTTTGCTGGAGTGGCCTACGCATATCGCATTCACGATGAAACCGTACATTCTGGTTCGCTGCAACGAATAAGATTTTCCGTTGATGGAATTTCACACGTGCATAACTTGTATTGGTCTCCAACTTCCCATACACCAGGCTCAAGAATCAAATCTTCCTCAAAATCAGTCAGAAAGTCTAAATCGTCGCCTACCAAATACTCTTCCCTTACTGTACGGCGCTATTTTTGTTGTTAGCAGCCGATGTGTATTTCCAACAATGCATTTCGCGAGCCCTATGTCACTCAGTTTCGGGAGTGAGATTTACGAGCTGTGCGCTCCGGGAGGGGGATTAAGGGGATTATGATAGGGGGAGAAAAGACTCGCGGTGCAACGGTTATCTTCAAAGGGGCCTCTTAGATGCCGAATCCATTTATTACAAGCCCCTGCCAAGACCTACCCCTATGTACAAGGACTCATCGGTGCGATACTGGAACGCAGAGAACAGGACCAAGGACCACTGTTCTCGAAGGCTGTTCTGCTCCCTGATGACCCTAGACACACAAGGCACCGGCTTGCACCATTTCCTCCACCACAAGTTGATGTGATCGTAGCCAGCTAGGAGACTAGGCCGATTAGAGAAATCCATGTTATCCTCTGTAGTGAACAATTGGGATTGTCTGACTTGAGAACTGCTTTTTTTCGAGCAGAGACTAAGGGATCCAAATGGCGTCCTTCCGTCCATCCTCCGTGACTGTACAAAAATTTGAATGAAGTCTAATGTGAAATCTTACCTGAAAAAATCAATAAGGGTTGCTAACTTCCCAACCCTGCATCTGTTTGTAACAAAACTTGATTGGTAGATGCCCTTTATTGGCCTCCATGATATTCTGGAGTTGAAGGTCACATAAGTAGGTCAAAGGTCAAATGAGGTTCATTGTTGCATGATTGCATGCAAGACTCTTAATCGCCTCAATTTAATTTGTCCATGTGGCATGTTTTTAGGCTATCTTGAGGATTGGTTGGAACTTAACATTTTGGACTCATTTGGTTGCTAATGATTTTGTGGTCCGGAGGTGAAAGATTGCATGGCTTAGCATTACGAGCATGTATTCTTGATATGTCAGAGACCCTTTGACAAAATACCACCAAACTTGATACTAGAGTGTCCCTGGGGATCATGGGAATGTGGTTATCTGGAGAAAAAAAATCACATAACACATGATATACATGTACCAGAAATAAATTGTTATTGTTGCTAGATTAGCCACCATGCTTGGCACTTGTATATTGTATTACAATAAGAGGTTGGCAAGTCTACAATTGGAAGAAATGTAGGAATATAAAAGACAAATTGTGACATCAGTGTATAAAAGCTCTATGATTTATACAATGCATAATTTGTGATAAAATCAGTGCTTGCTCACATGTAAATGGTAGATACTTCAATTTGTATCTATTTGGCAACCTATATTCATTGAAGAAGTTACGGTAGTAATTATAAAATTTACAGCCAAGAGGTCCAACCATGAATCAACAATGTGTTTGGTTTTTAGTGACTGTGCATGTAACCGAGGTGACAGTCGATCAGGAAAAAGACTATACTTCGGAACATGTCGGACATCAACATGGACAGAAGAAATATTTGTATAATATGTTATTGTAAATAGTCTTCATTTTTTGTTTAATGCAATCAATCTGACTAAAATAATGATCCCAAGACAGCAAAACAATTGGTTTCATGCATCATTTGAATCCATGAATGTGAATCGGCTCAACGCCAAAGTATTGCGGTTCAAGGTTATACCATCAAGAAATTTGCTGCCTGTAACTACTTTGTAGTTTGAAAGGGGGTATAAAGGAATAAGGATACGGTTGGGCAGGCGAGTCTTTCTGTTGGTCTATTGTAAATTGGGTCTATTGACCCAGTTTTTTTTACAATAGACCATTTCCAGTTTTCACACAAATTGTAATAAAACTTGGTATACTGATGGACCCGAGGGTGTGCAAGACACATTTGTTGTGTCTGTCTGATAAAGTATCTCCATGGTAACCAAACTTTGCACAAAGAATACAATTTTGATTTAATAATCTTGTGGAGCATATTCTTTCCAGGTTTTTGGCAAATTTATAGTTTTGGTATATATTGGATGAGGCATTATAATAACAGTATAAAACTCAATGCATGTGCAGTGTGTTAAATAAGTACCGGTATGTGAGCAAACTACTTCCAATAGTTTGATCGATTCATATGAAACTCAGTACACACAATGCAGAATTGTCTTTTGTGTGCGTATAGGACATGACCAGTTTTGAAAAGTCTGTGCTATTTGTTTGAAAAACCTTGACTCTAGTATGTTGGATGTTAATCACTTGAAGTGATATTCATAGTCGAGCATTAGGGAAGATGAAAGACATACATGTACCTAACTATACTTAATTTTGTGCTGAAATTGATATGATTCAGGATTTGAGATCGATATGGAGTATGTATACATGTATACTCGTACACATTAAGGAAAAGAATCACTCAGACAATTTTTAAAGCATTTATATACATGTATAAAGTAAGATGTGAAACTTTAAAGATAAAACCAGTTATGGTCATGCGACTGCATCAATTGTGAAAGGATTGTTGTGGAATCGATCAGAAAGGGTTGATCATCTAGCATATAAGTCTTGGTGTGTACTGCAAGGTTCTGGAATCATCGAAATTATGAAAAAATTGGCCCAGTCTTGGTAAAGTTACAAGCACTGTACACAGAAAGATGTATATGGGACTACGCACAAGTGCGTGACACGTGCGTTAAATCTATCAGGTCCAAATAGATATAATAATTTACCAAATATATCAATTACTAGGCAGTTTCTCGGCAAAATGTGTATGATCACGTACTAGTCAAAACATTGTGTGCGGGCAAGCACTGAATCAAATGACCGGGGTAATAGTATATTTGTCAAGCGCGTAGAGACATTTGTATTACCGGTAAGCGCTATATACAAATTAAATATTGTTACTAGTATTATTATGATATTCTTTCATATGATTGGTAATAAGAGCTTCCATTTCATTTTTTGAGAGGGGGCGTTTCCAAAACTGGTCTTTACCTTTAATAATGAATTACTGTTATAGATACTTTTCTTTGGTAAACTTATCTACACATTGCCTATAGAGAATGTCAAGTTTTTATGAAAGACACAAGATAAGATGTATATAAATAAGCAGTAACTAATAAGTAACAAGACATGGTGGTATAAAAATAAAGTATATTGCTCCTTCTTAATGAAGACGGTTAAAGTTGTCATAGCGATAGATGCTTAATAAAAAAAGTGCCTTTTTGAATACACATGATCTGTTTGTATGCAATGGTTGGAATCAACATCACGTTTAAAATATTGCCTTCAGTACAGCAAGTATAATTTGTATTCATCTGAATAATGTTGTGTAAATTTAACTGTTAGTTATGGCCGAATAAAGTTTTCAATGTACACCATAAAAATATGTTATGTATCTTCATTTTAGCATTACTATAATTATATTAAAATCTTATGTCTTTACACATTTACAAGTTATCACGTACTGACGTAGGTCATGCAATACACGGGCACTGTAGAACACAACTTATTTACAAGAACATACAATCACTTTTTTTTTAAACTTTACAATTGCATGCAGTACCAAAATTAGAATACTGAAAAACACTGCATTATGGACAAGTATGAATCAAGTAAGATGTTAAATTAATTCACTACTGTTATTCATTATAGTATACTGATACAACAATTGTTTATATATATTTTTTATTTATTTCTTTTTTAATTCTCCACTTTCCCTTTAGCCATGTACCTTCATGTTGTTATATATGTTAAAGGGGTCGCCCTGGACCTATAATATATGATAAGACAACAAATCCACCAGTTATTTCTGATTTAGTCTATCACATGTTTAGATTTTGTGGATTTAGTAAATCCTTTTGGAACGAAACATGGATTTAGCTTCTTTTGGAATTGAATGGATTTAGCTCCTTTTGGAATGAAACTGTAATATGTTGTTTACTTTCTTTTCGAAAGGTTTTTTTTATGTGTGATTTCACTATTATTATTTAAAAGGAAAGGTTTGCTGCTAAATTTGAATAAAATTTCAGTGACTTTATTGAGAAAATATGATTTATTTTTATTTTTTAAGTACAATAACATGTTTCATTCCAAAAGGAGCTAGATCTAAATCCACGAAAATAAAAAATCAAAAAATTTAGTAAACATCAGAAAAGCTGAAGGGAAGATTTTTTCTTATCATATATTATTGGTCCAGGGTGACATAATAACAACATGAAGGTATACATGGCTAAAGGGAAAGTGGAGAAATAAAAAAGGCAATTTACTCAGAAGTACCCAAAGTGGATTTGGCTCCTTTTGGAATGAAACTGTTCACATATAAAAGGAAGACAAGTAATATAAAAGGAAAAACGAAGGCCCACGTCATTTACATAGAAGGTAGATGGACAGATAACCTCAATGTTTTTAATCTAATTTCATCTGGGAGATCATTCCACAGCTTTGTGAAACGAAATACAAAATTGCCCTTGCGTTGTCTCACATATTGGTTGATAGATAGAGTAAGCCACTTTCTTTAAGAAAACTATACACTGTAGAAGCAATCAACTGGGTCATACAACGTACAATACATACACATACTACTACTAGGTCGAGCGTACTCGCACTACATTCACATACAGTATTCGCATATCGCGCTCAAAAACAATAGCGCTAGTACCACAGACCATGCAATTATGTGCAGGCCTCGCATCACCATAATGTGTACAATATAAATCAGTCAGCGCGCTATAGACATGGTTCGGATATTACTTGCACGCCCATATCCGATCGCGCTAAGAAAGGTACGTCGCCTTGGCGAAAAATCACGGTGTGCTGCCGCTTGACCGAGAGGTGGCGCTATATAATTACACTGAACACGCCTCGAAAGTAAAATAGTTGATAAATAAAATCATTTGCAGTCGAACAGGTTTTTTGCATATAAATTCACTCTAATGTAATATTTCGAATTTATATCTTCAATGATGCATTCTTAGACATTTATTATATGTTTGTTATGTTTAGATCATAGTTTCGTTCGCTAATGTGAGTATTGACCAACACTCAACTATCCCTTTAATTAATATAAAAGCAGGGCCCTGTGACATAAAAATTTGTCATCAATAACAAATGATTAATTTCCATGAAAAATTACCTCTCAGCCAATCAAATACAACAATATCAGTAGCTAAATATAAGGCAACACCACTGTGCTCTGTTTCATAAAACTTGTCATCAATAACAAATGATTATAGAAAGTAAATTTCTATGACAAATTAGCTTCATCCAATCAAATTAAACTATTTCAGTAGCTTGTAGGGCAACAACACGGAGCCCCCATTTAACGTCCTATCTGTGGGACATTAAGAGTACTTTCAGGAAATAATTTTCCCGGCATCGCATCGCAATTCGCGATGTATTTTCAGCCATTTGCGACGCATCTTTTTTCATGAATCGCAATTGCTGCGATGCAAGCGAAACGTACATTCATATACACAGACCGCCAATCTACAAACTACATACACCCTCGACGCTCCGATATCCGATCCATATATCCCAGGCAGGCTTGGCTGGCTGGCCAGCACTGAGCGCTAAGCGTACTACAGTCACTTTTTAACCGTGCAGCTACACAATGTAAACATAGCACGCTTTAGGCGATGAGTGTCTACGGTCACCATTTAACCGTGAGTGTTGTTTCAATGCAGTGCATGCATCAACAAATGTCAATGCACGAGCTATGTACTGTACTCACACACAGACCGCCAATCCACACATTGCATGTACAGCAGGCTAGGCCAGCGCAGCCTGCACTGAGCGATATTAGCGTACTACAGTCACTTTCTAACCGTGAAGCTACACACACCTACATAGCGCACTATCGGCGATGAGTGTCTACGGTCACCTTTTAGCCGTGAGTGTTGTTGCGATGCAGACAACAATGCACGCACGTGGTGAACTAATTATATATCCAGGGCAGGCTCAATCGCGCTCATGTGCGAGCTAATACTACGTGTTGTTGTTTACCCTCGATACGATTCAAAGTTACTGGATTTATTTGGATTTAAGACTCGACTCGTCTCTGGATTTATTGTTGGACCGATATTTTTGTCATTTTCAAAACATGGTGTCAATTCGTGTACACTGTGGAAGGTTGGATTAAGGATTTAGACCAGAAAAGGGAATGGATCGAGTATGAAGAAAGTGCTGGGAGATTAAACTGCATTAGGTGCAAGATGTGTGTAGCACATAAAGCGAGACTGAGATCGCTACGTAATTTCAACCAGGCATTTATCAATGGAGTTACGGGGTCGGCCCTGAAAAAGGACAATGTTGTGAAACATTTTCGCAGTGAAATGCATAAGAAAGCAATTGCTCTTTCTTCAAGGCCTAAACTGACGCTCGATGCAATCTTCAAGACAACGCCTATAGGGAAAGCGTTAGCTGGAGCATCAAGTGAGGAAGAGAAACGAGTAAGTAAACTCTTTGACATTGCATATGCTATCGCAAAAGAAGAACTGCCTTTTACCAAGTACCCTGTTTTCGTCGAGTTAGAGAAGAAACATGGAGTTCCATTAGGCAACACATACACACATGAAGCAAAGTGCAGTGAGTTTATTGGTGTCATCGGTGATACAATGAAGAGTGAAAAGCTCACTGCTTTGAAGGAAGCCCAGTATTTTTCCATCATGGTTGATGGTTCTACAGATGCCAGTGTTAAGGAGCAAGAACTTGTGTATGTTCATTTTGTGAATGATAAAACTGGTGAGGTCCAGTCAAACTTCTTTTGTATTACTGATGTTAAGCATGCTACAGCACAAGGCTTGAAAGATGGGCTGGATGAAATATTCACTGATGCAGATATGTCACTGAAAGGAAAGTTAGTCTGCGTTTGTGCTGATGGTGCTGCAGTGAACATGGGAGTAAATAAAGGTCTGATTGCTCTTCTACGGAAAGATCATGAAATGCCCTGGTTAATTGGAATGCACTGTCTGAACCACAGATTGGAACTGGCAGCAAAAAATGCCTTTGAGAAAACGTACATGGATGTGATCAGTGAAATGCTTCTGTCCATGTATTATGTATACCAGAAGAGCCCAAAACGCCTGCGAGAGTTAAGGACTCTGGGAGAAGTCATGGAGGAAGTTGTAACTAAGCCAGAGAAGGCTCATGGGACAAGATGGCTACAGCACAAGTCCAGGGCACTTGCCACCCTTCTGCGGTCATATCCAGTCATCATTGCACATCTTGAATCTATGGCCAGTGAATCGTCAGCAGCAGATGGCGCTAGATTTCGTGGATACCTGCAGGTCTTGACTAGCTTCAAGTTTGTGATGCACTGTCTGCTATTCTATGTTATGTTGCAGCCTTTGGCAGCCCTTTCCTGCAATCTCCAGGGAGAGTCAGTGGACCTTATGTTTGCCATGGCAAGTCTTGAGTCATTCCACACTTCCATGCAAAACCTTGAATCAGAGCACGAGGACATAGAGGATGCCTCAGAACTGTCAAAGTTCCTCCGTGACATCACCTTTCAAGATGGCAAGGCCGAAGTGGACTACATGAATGTCAAGCTGATCAACGTGAGAAGCGATGTTTTCACTGCTTTTCAGAACTCTAGAAAGATATATGTTAAGAAGATCAGAGAGTGTGTCGATGCAAGATTCTCTGACTTTAATTCACAGCTTTTCCAAGCATTCAAGGTGTTGGACACTAATGCCTGGCCAAGGGACAAGCCTTCTCTTGACCAGTTTGGTCACAAGGAGCTTAACACAGTGTTTGAGCATTTCAAGGGGTTGCTCCAGGAAGTCCAGCCAGAGTCCATCCAGATGGAATGGAACTCCTTCAAGTCATACTGGAATTCAAGTCTGATGGACTTGCAAAGCTCTGATGTTTGGAGAGCATTTGTCAAGGTTTCAACAAGCAAGTACCCCAACCTTGGTCTTCTCATCAGGGTCTTACTTCAGGGGATTTAGTACAATGCGCCGAATTAAGACAGACTGGAGATGTAGACTAAATGCTCGCACTCTAGATCATCTCATGAGGATCAGCATCGAGGGACCATCTTCCACTGATTTTAATCCACAATGTGCTGTTAAGAATTTCTTCAGTACACCTCGCAAACCAAATGTGCAACCCTACCTATACCAAGGTAGCAACAAGCGGCCATATCCATTTGATGACTAAAGGTGAGTCCACAGTTACACCAGAATCAATGTACATAACATAAAATGTAGTAAGTATGCATTCATGACCAGATGTTGTGACGTCATTGTTTTTGCACTGTAATTTATAACATGAAAAAAAAATTGCTATACAAGTTCATCCAACTGCTATGCAAAAATTATTTTGTGTAGCAGATTTGCTATGCAAATTTTTGGCTGGAAATTATTCCCTGACTTTCCACTCTAACATAGCCTGTGTCTATGGAACAGGGGAAGGGCACATCAACACATAACGCAGGCAAAAGTCATATGCCCGGGTTGGATTTGAACCCACGATCTTTGGTTCGACAGGCAGATGCTTTACTGACTGAGCCAACTCGCCCCCACCTCCTCCTCCTTGCCCCCTCTTCTTTTGCAGTGGCATTTTAACAAAAGGGGACTAACACGTCATAAGGGAACAAGACTTGAAAGGACTTGGTAACATTGTTCAGATGAGAGAAAATGGTGGTAAGGTAGTGACTTGAATGCTACATGAAAAATTAAAGATAAGCTGTAAATCGTCACAAAGCAATGAATTTGCACTTTATACCATTCCAGACATTTCAGTGTTGAAAGATTTAAAAAAGCTGGCCTTATGTCTTATTTTTGTAGATAAACAGTTGGGAATATTCAAAAATGGTGGGGAGAATTTTCTGTTAGAGGGTGTCGCACAGTGACGCCTTCAGAGAAAACCATAAATATCTTTGTGGTTTGAGAATTTGTTCATTTGTTCAGGATTTTTTGCATGTTAGAGGGTTAGTAACTTAGTACAGTAAAAGGAATAGGCCTGAGTCGGTACGGTCGGTCACACCGAATCCCGACCGTCGCCGTCGGGTCCCGGTTTCGTTTTTTGGAAACAAAGCAGTTCACTGCATGGGGTTGTTGTTGCCAGCACAGCTAGACTGGCCGGGTCTCTCGGCAGGATGAATTAGTCAGGTTGAAAGAAACATTAATGTTCGAATAATAAAACGGCTTTCTAAAAAATACTTCTTTACAACATACCGATTGAATAATTTTTACAAGACAAAATAAGTATTTTTTTAAATTTTGAACACTGCATGTTTCTTTTAAAAGCTGAAAATTACTTAGTAATCTCAACAAGTGTTAATACTGATAGCTGTTCGATCAGACTAGTCACAGAAAGAATGCGCAGTGCACTGCACTTGGCTGTAATGGTGCCAAACGAACCCAAACAAATACGTGATCGTAACGAGAAAAAAAATCATTAAAAACTACGAGAGCACAATTGGAAAGACAACTACTCAAAATTATCATAAGCAGATACATAACTTGGAGGAAGAATACAATAGTTGTCCAAGAAAAGCCACAGAAATAGTGATATTTAAGGAGTTACTATAGGTACAATTATTATCGGAATGGGCCTGCTGCTCCGAATTACACGTGTTTAAATTGAACACGAGGCTAGATCGAAAACAAATACCGCCCTCTATGGTAAAAGCAGTATAACAAAGGATTCGAGTATTTGCAGCAGGCCCCTTGCGATAAAAATGTACCCAGTTACTCCTCGATTATCACAATTTCTGTGGCATTTCTTGGGCGATTATTGAATTCTTTGTCCAAGTAATGTATCTGATTATGGTAATTTTGAGCAGTAGTTCTCTTTCCAATTGTGCTCTCGTAGTTTTGAATGATTTCTTGTTACGATCAAGTATATTTGTTTTGGTTCGGTCTGGCACGCATTACAGCTAAGAGGTGCACTGCGCATTTTTCCGTGACTATAGTCTGAACTTGCCTTGCAACAGCTATCCGTATCGAAACTTCTTGTTGTGATTACCAAGCAATTTTCAGCTTTTAAAAAAAAGCATGCAATGTTTAAAATAAGAGATAAATATTTATTTGTCTTTAACAAATTATTTGATCGGTATGTTGTAAAGAAGAATTTTTTAGAAAGCCGTTTTATTATTCTAACATTCATATTTTTTGACCCAATTTATTCAAACTGCATGAATCAAAATGGCGGCTCGAATGTTGTCTTTATATTTTTGCTCGAGTTTTTTTACTTTTAAAGGCACGATACTGGCACTAAACATCGCCAATCATGGATGAAAATAATGTAAATGGAATAAGGCTGCGACGGGTAGTCGAATGCTTGAGTACCCGCACGGTTGACAAGTACTCGGGTACGATTTCTCGTACCCGAATATTCGGCCGCAAAAAAAATTAAAAAATTTAAAATTAAAAAAAAAAAAAAAAAATGTCCAGGCCCACGCTTTCCCGTGCCAGGCAGAGCGACGGCCGCTGGCATGGTACCGTCGGTAAAAATGTTTCCCAACTCAAGCACTGTCAAACTCACCTTTCAGAAACTGGGACCAAATGTCCAGATTTCTGTTTGGACTTGGAGGAAAATGGATTATTCTGCCATCTTTGGTTTTTAAAACAGCATTGTTTACTGTTATTATTCTTATTAAATCGGCGCCTTCAACTGCAACTCAAAGTAAAATTGCATGCGTTTTTGGCGAGGGACCTGGCGAAACTGCCGAGTGGTATGGTAGTGGCAAAAAAATCAAAAAAATTCAAAAAAATTCAAAAAAATTATAAAAAAACATGGCGTCCGAATATTCGGGTATTCGCCTGTGAGCCTGGGAGTGTACTCGGGTACCTCATTACACTGTTGTGCACAGCCTTAAAATGGAAGAATATACCAATCTGTGCCGAGGTATGCATGTGTTGATTTATTTGACTGATAAAAAGGTCACTTTTAAGGGACATACTGATTATATGCCCTTTTTATAGAGGCAAGTGACAAATCCTGCGAGCTGATTTCGGGACACCGGGTCCTGATCGGTGCAAGGCCGTCGGGACCCGGTTTATGAAAATCCCGACATGACTAAGTAACATTTCATACCAAAATTACACAGCTTTTCTATCAACCTTCAACAATGTTACCAAGTCACTTTAAGCAGTCAGTTAAACAAATTTAAAAAAATCAAAAAAATAAATAAATATAGAACTCACCCATGCCATCTTTGAGTGGCGTACCCAGTTCCATCCCCTCCCGAACGAATGTCAGGTAAGGCGTATCAACAACGTATCGCTTCTTTATCGCTCCGTCCTTGATGATGGGTTGCGTCTGACCATCGATGTCCATCGATTCTTCATCTTTGCAGTCGACCGACCCGGCTGTTGTCGGGAATTCAGCCTGTAGGTATGACAGTTACATAATAAACATTGAGAACGAGATTAAGCATGATATTTACATCAAATGTATCAGGACAACAGTGTTGACTTTGTTAAAAACATACACAAGAACAGAAAAAATTTAGCTCTGTAAATCCATGGGCACTGAAAATGTATTGAGATTGACTGCAACAATTAGATTGGAAAGGCAAGAATAACTCCTACTGGTATCTGGACTGAAAAATGTGAAGAGTTTTGTTGTTCATTGTCAACTGAAGCATAGGGTAGAAGGAGTTTAGGGTAAGGATTTTACCTTAGGATTAGAGTGAGAACTTAAGCTTTTGGATTAGCAGGCCTTAAATTTCAATATTTTTAGGGCAAGGCCACTTTTCTGTAGGGCACATTCCTATATTACAGCACAACTTATACTCTTTTCACACTGGTTTTGCTTAACCCCGTACTTTGCTTAGCCCCGGACTATTTTTTTGGCTTTTCACACACGCTGTTTTTAGTCCCGTACTAGCGCCTATTACGGAATAAGAAAATTCCCCCTGCTCTCACTGCATTTCGTTAACCCCGGATATCGTGAATGTTATGATTGGACATACTTCGCATCTGGCCAGCTGCGATACGCTCCATTGCGTAGTACCGGACTATTTTTCGTTTCTGTTCTCATTCATTTGCTTAGCACCGCAATTGCGGGGTTAGCAGGAGTTAGCACCACAATTGCGGAGTTAGCCCTGCTATTTTGCAGAGTTAGTTAACCCCGTACTATAGGTGGGGTTAGCCAACTTTAGCCCACTTTGGTAAAAACCAGTCTGAACAGAAAGTGGAATAGGCTTAACCCCGTACTATAGGTTGGGCTAAGACCCCCCCTTAACCCCACCTATAGTACGGGGTTAAGCAAAATATTGCCAGTGTGAAAACAGTATAAGAAGAATTAGAAAGGGCACAAAAAATCTCCAAGGCCAATGAGAGGGGCATTGAGGCCAATCAAAAGGGCATCCAAGGCCATGGCCTTGGTGGCCTTGGATAAATTTAAGCCCTGGATTAGCTTCATTGGTAAAGCAATGATCAACCAATGGACATCTGGGGAGTGTTTCACAAAGACTAAGATCGACTTTAAGTTAGATTTAACTATGGCAGGCTGTTCATGCCATTGTTTGCTCTCACCATTACTGGCATCGGTCTCTCAAAGAACGTACAAATCACGCTCACAAATTTACATAATTCATTATCTAAGGAAAAATCATCTAAAGATCATAATGGTGAGAGCAACAAGTGGCATTAATGGCGTGCCATAGTTAAGTCCAACTTAAAGTCGATCTTAGACTTTGTGAAACACCCCATTACATTTTCAAGTAATTGATACACTTGAAGATCGTTTTGTGAGCATGCAGGCCTGCCAACCTCTAGAGTTCAAAAACTGTATTCTTTAGTCCCAAAAGTTGTATTTTCCTGACAAAAGTTGTATTTTAAAAATAGAAGACGGATCAATGCCTCTTACAGTTCCTGCATACAGGAATAATTTTTGTTATGGATCATTGGTTGAATATGCATGATTTCGTCATGACTGGTGTGTTCAATGAACCAATGAACATCCCCAAATTGCCCATATAAGATGCTTGTGCGATACTTAAAAGGACAGATTGGGCATTTTGTCATTGAAAATGGCACACACACACACACAAAATTATTATTAAAAAAAAAAAAAAAAAATTGTTTTGCAAATCATATTTTATTGAGGAAAATCGTACTGTCATATTTACTTCTAAAAATCGTAGGAAATACGACTATCTTACTGGTTGGCAGGTCTGAGCATGATGCCCATGTGTCTGAAACTGGTTTGAGTGTCAAATCTCAGAACTACAGGAAGACCAACAATGTCTCCTACAAGTCTCACGCACCCATACCGTATTTGCCGGCGTAAAGGCCGCACCGCGCATAGGCCGCACCCCCAACTTTGACATTTCGTAGAGAGAATAAAAAAAAAAAAAACGGGCCAAAGAAAATAATCATAATTTTCTCGTAGAACTCTATTTTTCCTACAAACTAATACCAAAATTATCAATCATTTTATAAATTTACAGGAAGTTTACCTAAAAAATGATCGTAATTTAGCAAATCTTCATCGATTTTTAGGCAGATTAGCACATTCATTGGACACTAGAGGGCGCTTCGCATGCATACAGAAACATGAATGGCCTGCCATAACCAAGCTGTGGCCATAATGTTATCCGGTCTTACCCCTATCGTACCGCCAAATGGAGAAAATAAACAAGCTTTTGTATTGTTATTAGAGATCTACCGAGGTTAGTTTGTCGCTTTAATTAATTAGATAGATCTAGTCTCAATTATAATTCAGAATTATCTTACTGAAAAGTTAAGAACACCGACGATTGCGCGCTATGAATCTCCGAGCTGCGTTGGATTTGTTGCAACTTCCAGCCCGGTAGCTCCCCACCACAGAGTGTGTGAGCGAGGTATGATTTTGGTTACCGGGCCATGCGCTGTCTAATCCAAGGACATTTTTACAAGTACGATTTTTAGTACGAGTTTCTGGTCAGTTTTCTTCTTATTTCTTTGGTTGCACAACGATTAAAAAGATAACTTCTTCAAATTTGCTGCTGACGTGGTTCAGACTAGATCTTGTCCGATGTGTTTTCAAGTCAATTTTGTTAATATATTTTTTTGTATGAAGTTGCCTACAAATAATGGACGTGCTGTTTTGACTTGCGATTTTTACTGTTTCGGCGTATACGCCGCACCCCGACTTTTTGATATTTTCTCTTCCAAAAATACTGCGGCCTTTACGCCGGCAAATACGGTACTCAATTCTACGGCGAAAGATCCCTCAGCTACTATGGACCCACCGTCCCACCCTATTGAACAACCTCCCCCTTAATATTTGTAACGCCCCGACGGTCAATTCATTCAAATCACTTCTGAAACATTTATGTTCATCTAATAGTCTGTAATTATATGCTAGTTTATGTCAAATAATGTTATTTCCTTACTACAATAAGATCGTAATTATTAAACTATTATAATTGTGTTCATAATTATATATCATTTACATTATATCTGATTTTTTCATCATTGGATACGATGTGTATTTCTGTTAATTCATGCACATTTAAATCTTTAGATTAATCATGTAATATATTGAATAATTGATTGTTGTAAAGCGCATAGAGAATTCATTATTATGCGCTATATAAAAATGACTATTATTATTGTTATTATTAATTCCAATCTGTAAACGACCTACCTTAGGTGAATCCTCTCCAGCATACCCCCCTCTCACGGAGTAGGAGCCCACATCAAACACCAACGCACCAACCTCATCTGTACAAAATAAACAAAAAGAATTCTTACTAAAATCCAATCCTTGCCATAAAGGAATCTCCAGGACTGGTTCATTCTCATACCAGCAGGAAAAAAACCGAGAGAAAGCAAGGAGTTAATGGGCTTAAAGATAAAGACCAGTTATAGTCATATATGTGATTGCATTGTGAAAGAAACATTGTGGAATCGATCAGAAAAGGTTGATCATCTAAGCATATAAGTATCTAGGTGTGTACTGTACTGCAAGGTGAAGGCCTGTAACAGATGATGGGATGCGGGCCGCCATCTTGGATTATAATGCATGCCTACATGTACATTATAATCCAAGATGGCGGCCCGCATGTTTTGCCTCTTCTCTTACACCAATATTATTAATTTCAAAGTCATGAAAAGGCACTAAATATCAACAAACATGGTCTACAACAACTCCAAATGACAAAATAATCCCAGCAATGAATTGTTTTTGAGCATTTGATAGCCAAAAACTTGAAAATTTTCTTCATTAAAAAACAAAACAAAAAACAAACAAACAAACAAATCGGTCGATTTTTGGGGTCGATCTTACGATCCGATACCGATCAAAGGTGCGAGGGTGTCGCTCCAATCTTCTGATCCGATCAGAGCCCCAACTTACAGGGTTAGTTCTGGAATCATCAAAATGATAATAAATTTGACCCAGTCTCGGTAAAGTTACAAGCACTGTACGCAGAAAGATGTATATGGGACTACGCCGCACGTGCACGATTTCTCTCAAGTCCAAATAGATATAATAATTTACCAAATATATCAATTAGTAGGCGGTTTCTGGGCAAAATTTGTATCATCACGTATTAGTCAAAACATATTCTTTCACATGATTGGTAATAAGAGCTTCCATTTCATTTTTTGAGAGGGGGGCGTTTCCAAAACTGATCTTTACCTTTAACAAATAATAATAGAGATCACACATCAAAATGGAGACTTTTGTTGAGTTGCTTGGTAGCTTATTTGGGAGACACTTTGGGATACTACATTTACATGTAATAATTTCCTGTATTTACACATGCTGTAAATGGATTACCTTAGCTCAAAATAAAAATATGATGAGCAAATTCCTCATGAAAAATCACCCACTTTTTTGCCATCTTAAATAATAAAAAAAGTTCACTGTCTATTTTTATTTTCATAACAGCATTTCTTTTGATGTACACATCAAACCAGTGGGCTCCTGACCTCAGAGAGGGTAAAAATTGACTGAAAAAATGAGTTTGTTGGTGATGTTTCTTTTCAGGGAAAAAAATACTTTAACAATTTTGGAGGCTACTTTTGAAGCTTGCTTGCATAAAAATAACACTCTTTAATTTGTTTTGCATTGAACTCTATGCAGTTTTTTTGGGCTCTTTTATGACTTTCGGGGGCTCTTTTGGGCATTTCGGGGGCTAATTCGCCCCAAGCCCCCGTGTATTTTTTTCACCGTTTCTTTTTTTCTTTTGAAAGGTAAATCTGCTTTATATGGGAGATAGTCTCCCAAATCGGACTACAGCTCAGAGACACTTGACCAATAGTCTGAAAAAAGATTATACATCTTAATCACAATTATTATTGATAAATGACACATATAAATTTGTAAAGCTTAGATACTTCTCTTTCATTTGATGCAACTCGTCATGCTCGTAGGATGCATATTTCATGCATAACTGATTAAAAACAATTTGAAGATAGGGTATCAATTTAGTGGGCGGTATCTGAATTTCAAAGAGAAATTCACATTTCTAGAAAGTTCATTTTCTGCCCTTTCATACGACTCCTCAATCAGGAAAAATGAGCCAGGAATAACAAAGTTCTGTTTGTTAAATGGAAAAATGAGCCAGGAATAACAAAGTTCTGTTTGTTTTTAAAATGCTTTCATTTCCATAATTAAATTAACAAAATTCTTTTTCACTAGCTGCCTACCGTAGCAACAAACACAGTTTACGAAAGACTAAGTTAGACTAACTCTGTTTCATCAAAGAAGACGAAAGACAAGTTACATGGCTGCAGCTGCGCATGATCGTTGACAAAATGACAATCTCAGCTCAATTCTCAATCTCATATTCATATTAAAATAATTGGCAATATCGTGAAATAGGCCCCGCAACTTACCCGTCTTGTAATCGATTACAAATCATCTTAGACTTCTAACTTCAGTCTGCTTCAGCCAACATTTTCATGACGGACAGCAATAAAAGGGAGATAAAAGTGAGTTAAATAGGGGGTTGAAAGGGACTTATTTTTTAAATAATAATTAGGAGGAGGGGGGGGGGGGCGGGCCCCCCAAAAAAAAATTAAAAAAGGAAAAATATTTAACTAAAAATAAAAGATAAATTTAAAGAGACGGGGGCGGGGGGGGGGGGGGGGGGCCCCCCCCAAAAAAAAAAAAAAAAAAAAAAAAAATCAAATTAAAGATAAACTCAAAGAGAGGGGGCCATAATATGAAGAAAAAAAACGAAATATTAAAAAAGGAAAAGTATTAAAAAAGGAAAAATAAAAAATATTTAACTTTAAGAAGGTAAAATATTAAAAAAGGAAAAATATTAAAATAGGGTCTAAAAGATAAATTTAATCAATTAAATGTAACCCTTTTTAATCGTTTGCTAGCTCTATTTATTAAACCTCAAAACACCCCCTAAATTATACTTAGGTGAAAGAAGCCCCACTACCGTGCTGTCCGTCTTGAAAATGCATAGGATGGGGCCTTGTTCACGAGTATACAGTATAGTCGTGATACAGGCCCCATGTCCGTGTTGTAGAACATGCAACGCCGTTGCGCGGGGCCTATATCACGAGTATAATATAGCGAGTTGAATAGCAGACTCGCTAATATATACTCGTGATACAGGCCCCGCTGCTGTGTTGAATTGTGCGCGATGCCGTAGCGCGGGGCCTATATAACGAGTATATAAGTATAGTCGTGATACAGGCCCCGCTGCTGTGTTGAAGTGCGCGCGATGCCGTTGCGCGGGGCTTAGATCACGAGTATATATAGTGAGTTGGCTGAAGTTAGAAGCCTAGTATAAAATTATAATCGATTCAAAACAATTGCGGGGCCTATATCACGAGTATGCCAAATAATTCATGCTTAGACCCTAATTCTGTGTTAGTTTGTTACTTTTACTAGTTTTACTGTTAGTTGTGTGTGTTAGCAAAATACGTCAGGCCAGGGTCCACGCCAGGCGGCCAGTGGTGCGGTGGCGGTGCGGTGCGGCGCGCCGGGCTGGCCCGCGCCGTTACTGCTCCCGGCGCGGGGATAAATTTTCAGCATTCAATCCCGACTAACCGGCTACACACGTCAAATATTGCACGTTCACACACATGTAAACTCATCACCATTTTTCTTTGTCTTTGATCCCGATACATAAATAGCTTTAAAAACATCATTATTGGCAGGCAAAGATATCAAAATAAATGAAATTCATAAGAAAAGAAAGAAATCTTACCTCCACCATAAACTCCACCACTCATGTTTGTGTCGAATGGATGAAATTTATCAAAAAGTGTCAACTATTTTTATCGGCTTTATTAAAATTGGCAACGCGGCACTCACCACTGATTTATAATTCTATAAATGGGAAATTAAACATGATTTCATGAAAGAAGATTTAATACGTAATTAAAATTTAAAAATTGAGTTAAAAATAGATACTTTGAAATTAAATTGAAGAATATCGTAAATATAAATGAACAATATCTTAACAAAATGTATGATTCTCTATCAATATCTAGTTCGAGCCAGTAGGGGATTTTAACTTCCGTTGCGGGAAAAAACTTAGGAGGCTACAACAACACCAACCTGTTTGTGTCTGGCATGTCTAGCTGAGACCGAGGACGGAGGTTTGCCTCGAGTTATTACACTTGAAAATATGTAAGGATTGTTGCTTGTTCATTATGTGTAGATAGCCATAGGGCATTAGGGGGTAGACTAAGACAAGTTCAGAAGTTGTTCCATCTTCAGCATGTTCAGTCGGTTCAGATTTACTAATTTACTAGTGACATGACAGTTAGATCTACATTGGAATTTGGAGAGAGCCAGCATCAGAGAGAAGACGTAGAATAGTTGGCACCTAACATATTTCTTAACATTTCTATGCA
Source organism: Strongylocentrotus droebachiensis (assembly GCA_035222895.1). Lineage (NCBI taxonomy): Eukaryota > Metazoa > Echinodermata > Echinoidea > Camarodonta > Strongylocentrotidae > Strongylocentrotus > Strongylocentrotus droebachiensis. The sequence goes on from JAVYIG010006367.1 coordinate 78,790, forward strand.
TTTAACTGACACAAGTCACAAGTAACAAATCATGGTCTTCTTTTTTTCTCTCTTTGGAACAGCCTGCAGTCTGCAGTCTGTGAATGTGATTTATGAGAAGCACAATGCAGCGCATCTCTCGAATGAAACGAGAACTTGAAATGATGGAAAGGGCGCCCCCTCCTGGTGTAAGTTGCTGGATGAAAGATGGAGATGCGACTCGTCTTGAAGCTCGTAAGTTGCAGGAGTTGGGTTTTCCAGAAATTATTTAAATAATTGATTGAAAACTAAACTAGACAGTAGACTCTAAGCTCTCTAAGCTAGACGTCTATAGGCCTAGACTAGATCTACAGTGTCTGTTATCATTGATTAATGATTATTATTGTCATTGTTATTTTTATTTTTGTTATCATCATCATCATCATCATCATCATCATCATCAATATCATTATTGCTGCTGATGTTGTTTTTTCTCATTATACTCGCCCTTGGATGCTTTCTTTTCATTCCAGAGATTCTTGGAGGCGAATCCACACCATATGCTGGGGGGATCTTCAAACTTGAGATACACATTCCAGACAGGTAGCATATCTTTCAAATTAGTACATTGCCTTCCTTTGTGTTTCACCCCCTCCCCCCTCCCCCTCCCCCTCCCCCTCCCCCTCCCCCACCCCCAAATTGTATTTGTTTGATGAAGATGATTGTTTTACCTGACTGTTAAGAAAGCATTTTAATGCTTGTAAATTAAAAGCCAGGGGACAGACGGCTTTAAGTCCTCTCCGAGGGGCTCTGTCAAGAAGATTAATGCCCTACCAAAGGGAACGAAAAAAGCGTTGTGGAGTGTGCCTGTAATCCAGCTATTAAACAGTGGAAGTTACAAACTGATTCAGCCGAGGACGAAGGTTCGAAACTGAGTCATGTCTTTCGGATTGTGACATTTAAAGGTCGGTCCCCAGACGTAAATAATCATATCTGATTGATACACGTCTGTAAAAACCCTATACACACACACAAACACATTGACTTGGTTTCGAGCCCGGAAACCCTCGGTTACAAGACCACTGCTGTAACACTATTTTTTAATTAATTATTTTTATCGCAGGATATTTTAAAGGGGCACACCCCCTCTCCCCAAAAAAGGAACCAACAACAATAAAAACAAACTTCCCCCAAAAAAAATATATATGTCAGTTTTATATTTATATTTATTTATATTTTCATCCCCATAGGTACCCCTTTGAGCCTCCAAAGTTGCAATATGTTACCCCTATCTACCACCCAAACATTGACACTAGTGGAAGAATCTGTCTGGATCTACTCAAGATGCCCCCTGCTGTAAGAAAACATAAATCCTTTTTTATTTAATGTAAATCTGTAAATGTCATTACTTACCATAAAGACTTGTTTAGGATTTTCACTATAGGTCTTTCATAATATTGTATGCATTACTATGAACTGACAAACCCATCATGTCAACTCTACTGATTTGTTGGTTCATAATAGCGATATATTTATAAAATTATTGTGTAAAGCGCTTAGAAAGAGTTTCATTGATAGAACTGGATGTATAATCAAATTTTCACATTCTGATGTCTGAATTGTGATAGTTTCAATTTGTACATGAATGGAAAAAAAGCAATAATGCAGAATTTAACAGTTCTGATATCGACACTATACTGAATAATCACTACATAAATAGAATGTAATTTCACCAATATAAATTATCATTGACGTTGTAATCACATTCCTATTTGGTAATATTTTTTTTGTTTTATCTTTTAAATATTTGGTAATATTAGTTAGAGTGAAAAAATAATGAACTACTGTAGCTATTATATAAAGAATTTGTAGAATAAATGGTGTTGGTTTGCAGTGATTAATATTGTAAAATGGAGCTGATGTATGATTGGGAACTAACAACTACCTCCCCCTCCCCTTTGTTCCACTGCAAATAATTTATACTACTGTATTTAATATAAATCAAATTTTATTTTTTAACAAATGTTTTGTTCTGTTTGTTAAAGCTTCTATGCTGCTTCACTGTATATGTAAATTTTGTTGAAATTTTTTTTAAGTTGGAAATGTATGGCATGGAATTATGGAAATGTAACTCATATCTTGTTAAACATTTACTGAAAGACTGCTTTACCTTAACACTCGCCAACACAGATCACATGGAACGAATGTTGCAGATAGACTTGTTTATATACCTCACTTAAGTAATCCAGCAATCTGATTGGTCGAAATTGCATTCATAAACTTTAACTGTTCCTGTAAAAACAGACCTATTTTCCCAATAACCATGGTTATTGGGAAAATAGGTCAGTCTCCATGGTTACCCCATAGGTTTACATGTTAAAAAATGGTTTGAGCGATCAAGGATACCGTATGTGTGCGAAGAATTGATCGTTAATTTCAATACAATTGAATCTTGATCGATCTTACCAACAATTTTATCTTGCATTGTTGACATGAAGACGAAAATAAACTTCCAAAAACAAAAAAACAACATCTGCTGATAGATCTTGATCTAAGTTCGTGCCAATATGCATTGCAAAAGTAAAAGAAGGGTCCGTTTAATGGAGCTTTTGCGAAGCATCCATCACGCGAATCCGTTTTCAATCCATTTAATGTATATATTGGAGAAAAATGCCAAACCTGGGAACAGTGCGCGATGGCCGAGTGGTCTACGGCGTTGTTTGTAATTACACCACCTATTGTACGCAAGAGTTCGAATCCCTTTTTTTTTTTGGCATATAAAAGTATTAATGACTGCTTTAATATTCGAGAAATAGTTGTTTTTATACGCTCTCGGGAAGGTTACAATTGGGTTATTCCCCTCGGCACGCCTCGGGAAATTACACAATTCTAACGTTCCCTTGAGCGTATAAAAACAACTATTTCTCTCAAAGCAGTCATTAATACTATATTATTTTGCATACTACTCTGCAATCATTTGCCAGATGCTATTTATTTATACTTTGTGGGAATAGTGGTAAATTTGTTTGGAATTCAGTCTCAAAAATATTTGTCCAGACTATATTCCTTTGTCCATTTCCCTGTTTGTCAACTTCTCTAATTAATTTGCCTTCCATGATTGGCTTTAGGGTAACTGGAAGCCAAGTCTAAACATCTCAACAGTCCTGACGTCCTTACAGCTGTTGATGGCTGAACCCAACCCTGATGACCCTCTCATGGCTGATATTGTAAGTACCCCTTACCCCTCCCCCAAAAAAAGAAAAAAAGAAAACTTAATGAAGAAATGAATGAATATAATTAAAGACGAAAGAAATGGGCAGTTTAGGAGATTGGAAAAATAACTACCGTAGCTGGAAATCTTAAAAAACAAACAAATAAACGAAAATAAAACGGACAGGTCTTAAAAGACATTTCACTTTGTTCTGCCCGGAAATCTCAAGAATTCTTCTGTAAATGAGTAACTCATTTTAGGTCTGTTTAGTTGGGGTTTTTCCGGCTTGGGCCCGGCCTAAAGAGTAAAGATCCGCTCTTTTATTGTTGAGCTTTGAATATCCAATAATGCCCTCTGGCAAGACGTCAAACTGTTATCTGTAACACACCGCACTGGTAAAGTAAACGGGTAACTGGTAGGGAGAAATTCATTGATGATGCTGATAATGATGATGATGATGGTGGTGAGGATTTTTTCTTGTAAAGCACCTGTATCCACATTTGCTTGGTTATTATGAAGTCATTCTAAGCCCTGAAACGGGCAACCAAACTAAAGGCAGGGCAATATTTGTGTCCCTGAAATAGATGATGTGAGCGCTGTACAAGCATGATGATGATATTGGCTTCTTGTATAGCGCATGCCAAGATGCTCCTGGATGGCGCCCAAATATGTAGCGCTCTGGCATATCACCTACCCATTAACACCCAGGTGGAGTGTGGCAATTGTGGATCAATGTCTTGCCAAAGGATATCGGTGCTGTGCGGGTTTGAACCCTTGACCTTCAGTCAAATGTTCAAACCACTTAACTATGACACCTTTATGTACATTACCATTTCAGTTTAGTTACCACTGAAGACTTATTATCTTTTTGCTTTATTTTTTAAATACATGGATATGCTGTCTTCACTTAACATCCGGTATGCACAGTCTGCAGAATTCAAACACAACAGAGCAGTGTTCGTAGAGAAGGCTAAGGAATGGACAAAGAAACATGCTTCACAAGATATACCACAGGTAATTAGAACAGTAATACATTACACTTATTAATACTTTGGTCCTGCATACTGTGCATCATCCTTCATTAAACACAAAATAAAGAAAGTTATAAATGTTTGAAAGCAGAAAAATAAGAGCAACAGAATAGCGAAAGTTTGAAATGAAGAAAGTCAACTGGTCATGCAGTGGATTGTGACGTAATTGCAGATAATTCTCTCATATTTTGTGTACCCTAAAAATATCTTTAATTTTTGTTTTTCTCCAACCTCCAAGTCACAAATCAATTTAAAGATTCCATACCTGTAGTGATTGTAACTTTCAAAAATCCACAACTTTCTCATCTTTTATTCAATTTCATTCAAACTTTCAATAGTCTACTTTGATTTTCTGCTTTCCCCTTAGAGTAATTTGCTATCAAAGTTGGATTTCCCATTAATACAGAGTATGTGTCACACAATCTAACAATGATTTGAAATGAATTTCTCTATGTTTAGAAATTATATAATACTGCAGTGTGAATGAAATTCTGATTGGAAATCAACATTGATATTCCCGATTTTATTTAAAAATGTGTAAACATTAGTGAGTTTTCTTAACATTTCAGGGAGCTTTCTTTCAAATTTGAGGACAAATGATGAATAAATTAACCTCAACTCAGTTGGCTCAGTCAGAAGGCCTAAAGTGTCTGACTGAAGCCTGTATGTTGTGTTAACGTGCCCCTCCCCTGTTTCAAAGATTCAAGCAATGTTACAGTGGAAAAGCCTCCGTCCCTCGGATAGTATATTAAATAGAGGCCATGTGTAGAGGAGAGTCACCACCTTTGCACCTTAAAGGGATCCGGTAACTTTGTCTTAGATCCTTTAAAAAAATCCTTGATTTAGCTCATGCTGCAATGATAATTATAAAACTTTAGGTCAGTCAGGAACCCCATGACTTTTACAAGCCGATCGCCTGTCTGATTATCAAGATATTTATGATTGAAAATCAAAATAAAATTTTGCGTTTGCCAAACGGTTTTCATAATACTACAGTCTATTGGGGAAAATAAGTACGGTAAAACCGGTTACTCAAAGGTTTTTACTTTTTTGAGGCACTTCTTGATCATTTTGGAGCGCATTTGATTTTTTTTTGGGTCTTCAATATAACACCATATCACAGACACTGATAACACGTAAGGCAGTGCATCTCAGATTTAACATTGCTAAACGATCCCTTTATTAATTATGATAACCTCTTTTATACATATCAAAATTTGTTGTATTATAGAACCCTCAGTTCTTTCCTTTATTCATTTTATCCTTCTTTTTGTTCCTGTCATTTCAGACATCCGCAGGCACAAATGACTCCTCTGAAGAAAGCAGCTCAGAATCAGATGAATCTAGCGAAGATGAAGAGAACGAGTCAACCAATCAGAACACACATAGTTTGAAATCCTCCAATCAGAACTCTTCTACCAAAAGCAGCTTTTCAGGACAGAAAGAACTGACCAATGAGAGAAGAGGAGAGAAGCGATGTTTACAGGAAGTCAATGGGGAGTCGTTGTCTGCCAAAAAGAGTCACTTGACTACCTGAATTAAGACAGTTGAGGTCGGATTTGCAATTGAAAATTCAGAATTCAAGAATTTCTGGAAAGATTCCTCATGAAGATCAAGACGGATTGAAACTGAGTGATGTTGTACATGTATGTGACATACTGCCTTGAAACCTGGACGAAGCTGCCATTGACACAGTTCACTGTATCTAAAACTGCTGTAGAACCAGGGGGGTGTTTCTAAAGCTGTGCTTAAAGTTATGCATGAATTTACAAATGACTTGAATATGAAGAGCTAAATGGGAATCTCAAATCCTTTTAATTCCAGAAGCTAAAGTTGAAATTTGCAGATGTAGATCAACCTTATCATTATTAACAAAACATTTTAATGCAAAGTGTATTTTTGGCTACAATTTAATTGAGATTATGAGAAATACCATCACACTTTGTCAAAATGTCAGGACAAATTTGGGCATTCCATTTGGCTCTCCATATTCAAATCATTTATAAAATTCATTTGTAACTTTACGCACAGCTTTATGAAACATCCCCCTGTGGTAATAGCTTCAAGCTTCTGCATTATTTTTTTTTTTTTTTGGAATGATATTTTATTTCCTTCCTCATAATTTCACATAACAAGAAATTCACATAACAAGAAATTATCAAAATAAGCAATATAAAACAAGATCTTTGATACAAGACACTTCATAAGTTACATCAATCAATGAACATAGAGAAAAAAAGAAAAAAATTCTTGCATGTAACAGTGTATAATCAAAATAGCAGTAGAGGAAGGTTTAAAGTGTAGATTTTTTTTTTTTTTTTAAATGATATTTTATTTCCTTCCTCATAATTTCACATAACAAGAAATTCACATAACAATAAATTATCAAGATAAGCAATATAAAACAAGATCTTTGATACAAGACATTTCATAAGTTACATCAATCAATGAACATAGAGAAGAAAAAAAAGGAAAAAAAAAAAAGTCTTGCATGTAACAGTGTATAATCAAAATAACAGTAGAGGAAGGTTTACAGTTACATATTACCATCCTATCACAACACTCTCACACCCCCCTCCCCTCTAGCCCACCCACACCACCTTTCACACACATAAACACACATACAAACACACACTGCATGCAACCTGTTCCCTCAACTCACACCACACAAACTCTTAACCCCCCCTCCCCTTTTGCCCACCCATCTCATCATACCCCCTTCACGCCGACACACACACTGCATGCAACCTGTTCCGGTTTGTCCACCTGTACACGAGAGAGAATTAATAATACTAATAAATAATAATAATACCCACATCCATTAAAGTAAAAATGCATCGATTTGTTCCCATTTCTGTAAGTGCATCCCCAGTTTCCCCTTTTTGAAGGCCATTTTGTATTCCTCGTCTCTGTAATTTTTAAGCATATGTACTGTTTTCTGTACAGATGGCAAAGTTCCTTCTTTTCTAGAAATAAAAATGATATACTTTACTAAAAATATGATACAATTTATTACAAATATTCTCGCAGTATTGCCGGATATTCCCATAAAAATGGGTTTCCAATCATCAATGTCAATTTCGATTAAATGTAACTTTTGAATTACCTCCTGCCATAATCTTTTAACTTTAAGACAATCTAAAAATAAATGTTGGTATGTCTCTACTTCTAGTCTACAAAAGGAACAAAAATGGTCTGACTCAAAACCAAATTTAAAGAGCTCTCTTTTCGTATATACAGCCCCTTGTAATTGTTTGTATTGAAACTCTCTATGTTTATTACAAAGCATTGCACATTTCATCCTTGTGAATGTTTCTTTCAACTCCGTCATTCCAAGATCAAATTGACAGTTGCCATCTGTAACATGTAATGTATACTCTTTTTGAAGGTCTTCAGTGAAGTAATCATATAACCGCCTAGATTTTATATCACATAGTTTCTGTAAACGTCCAAATATCATCAATTCTATTTCAAAATTTTCAGTGTCCACTTCCATAAAATCACTTTGTATCCAATCGTTTCTAATTGCTGAAAAGATCTTTTGAATTCTAAGCAAGCTTTTAGTTTCAAAACCCAAATTTAAAAAATGTAAGATCGGTTTTAAATGACCTCTGACAATTATATCTGATGCTTGAAGTATACCTTTCTGAAAGTATACCATTATACTAAAATTTAAAAGTTAATAGCGCCATCTTGTGTCAATATGCCATGCAGGCACTCTAACTGGTTTGTAGGGTAGGCATTACCGGTATTTAATCATGCAGTTAAGAGGCATCTTTCTAAAAATAGCCACTATGTATTCATTTGCATCTATTTGCATACAGTATATCATTTGTATCGGGAAGGATTAGGTTTAGAATTGTTGTGGCTTTTTTTCTATACTACTTTAAAATATTTTTCTATTTGGACTAAGAAAAGCAATACAAAATTCACTTTTCTTGGTTGTTCTTGTATAAAATATATGTTCATCATACGTGTATACTGTATGTAGGCAGTAAAATTGTTTTTGTGGAATCTTATGTTATTGTTCATGTATAGTGAGTGACTCATATATGATCTGTATTTGGCTTATATATGTTTTCTAGTCCACTGCCTGGACTGTTTCCTTGTCGACGCCCAATCAGCTGAGAAAATAATAACACACCCTCAACGCTGAAATGGAGACAGTCCTTGCCTTTCATTCTTACCCTCATATTTTTCAGGTCACGTGATCAGTTGAGACACTGCGCTGTGTGGGGTGCGTGTAACGGATGAGGATAAAGATGATCGAAGAATAAGAAATATATAAAATCAACTGATAAAATAGACCAAATCTCGACTACCTGTATACGTTTTTTCGTTGTTTGTCTTGTTACTTCCATGTTATTCTTATTTTTTTTCTCTCATTTAACATGATTATTCCATTATTTAAACATATTTGTGACTCAGTTACATGTACACCCAGTAAATAAAATTGATCTGTATTGAAAAAACAAGTCAGAAAAAATCTTTGAACCAGCGGGACTTTTCTTTTTTTCTGACTTGTTTTTTACTTTTTCTGATCTTATTTACTGGGTGTAAGCACCAAATATGTGTAAATAATTGAAATTTCTCCCAGGAAGCATTACATTTATTTAAAAAAAATGATTATTCCACTTTCATATTTTCTCTAACATGATCTCTCATATTTATAGTCTTTCTTTCTTTTTTAAAATCTTCTCTCGTTCTTCTCATTTATCCTTCTCTCAAAATCCTTCATGCTCCCAACAGTTCACTTTCTTTTCAACTACAAAGTCATCTAGAGCCGGGGTAATTAGCTTAGTGATTGTAATAAGCGCTACCGTATAAAAAAACTGAGTATTATTATTATTATTATTATTATTATTATCTGTAAAAAGAGCAGAAAATATTCACATACTTTGTAACAGAAGGGATATCCTACTGAGCTTCAAGATTTGTTTTTAGTTTGGTCTGGGAACAAGGCTAATATTATTACAGAGATCTGTAATTGATCTATGTCCCTATACACTTAAGGGACATTTCCTGTCAGATATGACTATACAGGGTTCACGTGCAGATTTTAGTTGTGTAATGACTAGACATAAAGTACAGATATGAATGTACTTTGTTCAGGATTACATAAATGAGTGTACATGGATTCCTGTGTAAGTGGGCATGAAAATTGTGTACAAATGCATGCAATGTATTAAAAGGATTGGCTATCCTATAACATGTACACTCCTAATGATAAATGCAGGTTTACTAATGTGTCACGATATGCACCAAGTACTATATTTGTCATACATACATGTACATAAACATGTACATGAAATTATATGACATCTTAGTAGATACCGTACTTGTCATTTGATTGGAGGATTGTTGGTCACGTTTGAACTATTGAACTCATTTACATTCATTATTTGTATACTATATTCATGAGAACATTCATCAGTGGCAACCGTATGTAAAACTGTAAACGAGGTTGAATTCCTTTTATTAGAGTCTTGACTCTTGAGATAGTATTATAGCTAAAGTGTGGACAAGTTATAACCAATTTTTCATTCTAAACAAACTTTAAAATGATCCTTAGATACTAAAAATGTATTTATTGGGATTCATTGTTGTTTCGTAATTCAGTCAATAGGATTCTGATTGGTTTATTTTGTCGTTGTCTAGTTGATGCTATGTCTAGTGAATCTTTGCAAAGCACTCGAGTCTTGAAACACTACAGCCTGTATTTGAAAAAAAGTGCAGAAATTGTAATACTTGTACTGTTGTAAATCTACATTTACGCATTAGTAAACTCGTATTTGATGTAAGGGGAAAAAAACAATCTATGAAACACGTCAATTAAATATATCTGATACTCATTTATTACATAAATTGTACAATACATGCATATTTAGATTTTGATATACACCAATGATATTTATCCCTTGCACTGTAAAAACAATCAATAAAATTGAGAAGAAAAATAAATGAAAAATAAAGTGCCAAAGTTGAAATGAATTCTCGCTACCCTAAATAGGTACGAAAATCTCGAAATTCGCGAGACGAGGTAATTTTCACTCTCTCGGGTCGTCACTACAACTTCCGGTATAGAGTCCCATCCCGCTGGCGCTAGCGCCTGTGTTCGCTGTGCAGAGTTTTCACGCACGCTAAAATCGATGCCAATCAGTGTAATTTGTACAGATTATAATATGCAATGGAAAGCTTCGGGCAGAATTAGTGACTTTAGCACAAAAGGCAGTTAAACTCTACCGTGAAAGAGAGGGTTGTGATCACGAACGCCTGCACAGGAAGCTGTAATGTCGAAAAGCTATCCCATAATGCAATGCGCGTTTTCAGGATTTTCCCCGGATCTCGGCAGAATCGCTATTTGGGGTAGCGAGAATTGTAAACATGAAGATATTTCCCTGTACATACATGTACACAGTGAACGCAATCTATTTAAGGATATTTATTTGCTCAGGCTTCAAACTCCACAGATAATTATTTTTTTCTTTCCTTAAAAAAACAACATTTCACTGATTTCTGAAATTTTGCACTTCATGCAGGAAGATATAAAAGTTCTTTTATTTCCATGAATGTAACATATCAAGTGCTATAATGCATGAAAATCCCCCACCTTCTCTGTTCCATCACCCCCTTCCCCTCCCCTCCCCTCCGACCAACAACAATAACAATTCACAGTCATACCAACACTGATATATTTAGTACTGTGTGCACTACCGTTAGTATACTATATATAAATGTCAATTACTTTTTATATTACATGAATGACAATGATAAACTAAAAAGAAAAGAGCTCATTGTTCTCACAAGTCAGAAGCTTGTTAGGTAACAAACATTTTCAAATGCACCATTTTCTCAGTCATGTAGGAAAAGTATGTGGGATACTTGAAGAACAGCTAGATTCGCTCTTTGTTGGCTTATGTTGACCAGAGGAACAAAAATGGATTGCCGCAGTCAACTTTTGGTGCACATACCCTGTGGCCTGTGTAATACATGCGACAGTCCTGAATGTTGATCAGTGTCAAATAAAGAGATAGAGATACAATGTAGTTACGATACATTGTAACACTGGTGTAACTTTTGATAAACAAACACAACCAGCTCAATGACTGGATACAAATTACCCTTACAAGTGGATAACGAAAGAATGTAATCAATTAACATAACAATAAGGAAAAAGAGATATTACAAATATTAATGCTTATTTTTTTTTAATATATAGAAAGAATGTCACAGAATACTGTTTTCCATAATTCATTTATCACCAAAGTACGAGACCATCTAGAATGTCAAATATATAGCTATCTTGAAAGAAATCTTTCTTGTAATATTCAAGAAAAGAAGCTTTTTCCCCCACAATGATAATAACAACGTACATACATTTAAATACTTGACCTTGCAAATATTTTCTCTGACAGCTAAACTAATGTTATATAATGTATGGTGAAATAATGAATAATCTCAAAACAAAGTATTTTAGACAAATAAAACTACTAGTTACACATGTACATGAAGCTACTGAACAAACCTACACCAGAAGTACATATTTATATCTGTCATTCTATAGATCTTGATATATTTTATTGCTAGCCAAAAACATCACAATCCACTACATGTACATTGTATGTGTTATCTTTACATATGAAACTTACATGTACATGTACATGTAGAACAGAAACGTATACTGTACTCAAAACCATTTGTATAAAATTGCACAATTCTTTGAAAAATTAATCATGATTAGGGAACAATCTTTGCTACACGTATCGATTGGGGCATCTTCGTAAAAATGTCCTACTATCGGGAGAATGTACACTGTATTTATCCTCTGCTGAGAGCCAGGATGGCATTAACTCTTAACAATATGAGTTAAGTCCTTATGGCTCGAAGCAAACAAGTACAGTGTACATGTATTTTACAAGTGGCAAACATATCCAGTCTTTGAATTTTTACATACCGGTATAATTTGCTGAGAGCAAGAGGGGCATTATTTAACACTGTGTCAAACAATGAGTATACAGTATGCCCTTCTATCTCTCGGCACACATTAAACAGGTGGCAAACATGCATTCATTGAATGTTTACAGTGAATATTGGGAGTATAGTTGGATGGAATGTGTTAAAATATAACCTAACCTAGACACAATGTACAAATGCCAATGGTTGTTCTTAATCTAAAATCATATCCACTGCTTTACACCCTCAGGCAAATTCACTGTAAAATACAATAATGAAGTAGAACTTGAATAATTTGCTCGAGTCAAATCATAACAAATTAAAAAAAACATCCAACATATGTGTTAATTACCCTTCCTAAGTCGATTTTTGCTTTTTAGTGGTGGTCACAATAGATTTGACTTTGCAGAGTTAACTGTATGAGATGTAGGTTTATAATAATATTGTTTCTGCTTTGGTTGTGTCAATTAAAATTGTTGTCAACTTGGTAGAATGCCATTTTTCTTGGAAGCCTAGAACCATGAACCATGATGTTCTTCATAGAGGATGACATTTAACCATGTTGATTGAGAGCTGATTTGATGAATTAACCACCTGTCAGTGACCCTGCAGGAAGGTCTAACCCCCCTGGTGAAACTAGTACAGACGGGATTTAAATAGAGGTGGCCACGAAGACAGATTTATTTGGAGCTGGCTACTTAGTTAGACGGGTCTCCCTGTTGGTTGCAGAGTTGGTGATGGCTTTAACATTGGCAGTTTGGATAGGGTCCAATCCATCTTGATAAGAGGGTTGATGATAGGATAGTACATTTATCAATCAATCACAAACTGAATCCTTAATCCACCTGATACTGCAATCTCTTATTGACTGAATATTGGTAGATGGAAAAGCCGGCAAAGAGAACGTAAATCCCTGCGGCGATGAAGCAATTATTTGAGACACTTGTGTAGGCCGCATCCAAGTCATCCTGGTCGAAGCCCTCTTTGAGGTTGACGTCTTCGATGAACGCCAAGGCATTTATCCTGAAGAAGACTCCCATAAGAAGCTGTAGAGGGATTAATAAAAACAATTACAATAATACAGATAACATTAATAATGACAACATCAATAACAACAAAAATCATCATCATTGTCTTAAACTCGTAATCATCATCTTCGATGAATGCCAAGGCATTTATCCTGAACACTCCCATATTGCTATAATTAGAAGCTGTAAAGCTAAAGGGATTAATAAAAACAATTTGAAGTACATGTACAGGTATGTATGTGTGATGATGATGATACTAATAATACAGATAGCAGTAATAATAACACATCAATAACATTAACAACAACTGAAGGAAAAAGAAAAGAAAGAAAAAATCTCTTAGTTTTGAATTTGAGTGACTCAGTTTGACTTTGTCTTTGTGTCTTCGTCACTTTTTTATTTTGAAAGCTTCAGCAATTTTAGAAGTGTCAAAACATTGATAATTAACTGTAATAAATCAGTATCAACTCAAGCTTATATAAAATCAAGCAATATTCAAGTTACAAAGGACAAATGGCCATGCCATTGGCATTGATGAAACATCTGTGCATCTCTCATCACGTAGGCCTACATGTATGGGCATTGCAATAGTACAGTAGGCAATTCATTCACAGCACATCACACAGTCACATTCCGTTTCGACTTACCAGCATAACTACACCCCATATACTCAGCAAAGAGCAACATGTCGAGCATTTTGGTCCACAGATCTTCACCATTTTGGCTACAATACCACTCCCTTGTGAACGAAAATGTCAAAGTATGATAAAATCAACGAGAAATAGTGAATTTAGCCGCATAAGTAAGGACGTTTGCGCTGGCCCTTTGCTGTCATGTGATCCGATTGTGAACGTGAATATCGAAGTGATATCGATAAACTTATTTATTGATTTGGCAAATTCTTTCCTTTAAAAAATACAAAAGTTAACTCTAATAAGCTTGTAGGTGTAGCTAGATTACGAAATAAAAATGTATTATTATCTTCTGAATGACAAAATGTCGAAAATATTCAAATGACGTCCCTTTTCAGGTTTTAATTTCAGATTAGAGGGTCACAAAATATTAGTCATGTGACTGGATCAAAGGTTATTTCAACTTTTCTTCACATTATAAACATGGTCGATCGACTTGGTGAGTACAGCTTTACTTCCGATAGTTTGTTTCGCTATTTCTAACCTTCCTTTCTATTTCCGGGCCCTAACTTGACATTTAAGAGAAAATATAAGCATTACAGATAACGGATAACTATTGTAAATGTTCATATTTGTTTAGAAAGGGGTGATTGGGGCGGTCAAAGACGGAGTGGAATCGACGGCGAACGTATTTTTCTTGCGCGTGCGACCCATTTTTCTAGGAAATCTACGCCGCCCATTTCGGCGTGCGATGGTGTCATTAACCCGATGGCAGAAAAGAGGCGTGTATATCGGCCATTGGAGGATTGCGTGTACAAAGTGCATTGCCACTAGCTGTGAGTGAATGAGAGAATACAAAAAAGAGTATTTTGTTCTCTTTATTCTTTACGCAAGAGACTTAACCCCGTTGTTGATGTACATCTACTTAACAGATAATGATAGTGAGATTCATTAGAATAGAAAGTCTCTGTGTGATTATCAAGTGCATGTGGACTGGCAATGTTTGTGAGAAAGAGAAGTTGACTTGAATGAATTCAATGAGTCTGACTCGCCACTTGGTGGACTTTGGTTGGGTAGAGGCTGTTAAATATTTTAATATTGTTATCAATGTCAATAATAAATTGTGATTTTCGTTTGTCTAGCCTCTTCATATCTTTATTTACTTCCTGTGACAATCATATGCAGTGTCCATGTCTTGGCAACTTTGATTTTATGATTGAATTTAGATTTAGATTTTTCCCCAATCATTTTATTATTTTTAAAGCCTGAAGTAAAGGTATCGATAGTGTATCCCTTTTGCAGCCAGCATCAAATTTGTAGAACTTTGCAGGAATTAAGAATAAGTCGCGTACCGGTACATACGTATGTCTTACTCCTAGTCCTAGATCTGTGAAAGGTAAATGTTAGCAGTAGATCTAGTAATAACCTGTAGTACAAGTAGTGTCCCAGTACTCAAATTTTGCAAGAAAACCGTTTACTTTCTAGAGTGTACTGTCAGACACTATTGAGTGACTGACTGGCTTTTTTTCCTTCTTTGGTGAGCTGGTAAGGGTACATGAGCATTAATTGTCTACATCGATAACCCACTTCTTGTAATGGCCAAAATTAAACTGGTTGAATCTTTGCGCAGCACAAAACATACAACCATCAGGTCCAAGGGTCTGAAAATCAGGCTATTAAATCAAATGGATTGCAATCACTTAAGTCGATTTGACAACGAACAGTTGTTATTTCCCACAAAAAGACATTTTCATGCCCTCTCTTTTTGAGGGAAGTTCCAATTTATAGTATTATCTTTCAAATGCCGGTGGATTTTTTTTTCTGTTTCAATTTTTGGCCTGCAAATGGGACATGCTGTAGTACCTTTAAGCCCAAGAGCAGTAGATGGCATTTATGTAGTCAAGTGTGCCTGAAGTGGACGGTTGGAAAGTAATGATGTACATATTATGTGATTGGTTTGCCACTATAACAATGGGTGCTTCCTCGTTCAGAGATGGAGAGATAGAGAGAGAGAGAGGGGGAGAGATAGAGAGGGGGAGAGATAGAGAGGGGGAGAGAAAGAGAGGGGGAGAGATAGAGAGGGGGAGAGAAAGGGAGGGAGAGATAGAGAGGGGGAGAGAAAGGGAAGGCAGGGGAGAGATAGAGAGGGGGAGAGAAAGGGAAGGCGAGGGAGAGATAGAGAGGGGGAGAGAAAGGGAAGGCAGGGGAGAGATAGAGAGGGGGAGAGAAAGGGAGGGCAGGGAGAGATAGAGAGGGGGAGTGATGGAGAGAGGGAGAACAGGGGAGAGAAAGAGGAGAGGGGGACAAAACCGGGGGGGGGGGGGGGGGGGAGTGTTTCATGAAGAATGAAAAAGATGATAAGTAATAATAGACCAGTTCCACATGTCCTATATGACCCCGAATATCCACAGATCTTCAAATCATGAAAAACTCCTACTTTGTACACTTTGAAATAATCCGTCCTTCATGTACAGCGATGGGGGTGTTTTACATAAATAAACTTTGTTTACCCTTTTCAAAGAATACTTCCACCTGTGTGTATCATTGAGTGCACCGCTTGTGCATGAATGAATAATGATTACAGAACGTTCATGAGCACTTAGTATCCACTATCCAGTATTTTGTCTCTTTCAAAATTTGAGCTGCAATGACTTTTATCTGCTCATGCTCAGACTGCAACTATGAAATGGCTTATTAAGGCATTTCTAGTACAAATGGGAGTGTTAAGATCAGTCGGAAGATAGATAATTACCTTTTACAAATTCGAAATGACATTCATATTTACACAATGTATATCACCATTTTAAAGGTAAAGACCAGTATTGGAAACGCCCCAATTTCAAAAAATGAAATGGAAGCTCTTATTACCAATTACCAATCATGTGAAAGAATATGTTTTGAAGATTACATGATGATAACAATTTTGACGGGAAACCGCCTACTAATTGATATATTTGGTAAATTAGTGTATCTCTTGCCTGTTGAGAGATACAAATGCACGGGTCGCGCACGTGTGTGTAGTCCCATATACATCTTTCTGTGTACAGTGTTTCTAACTTTATGAAGACTTGGCCAAATTTCTTATCATTTTGATAATTCCAGAACCTTGCAGTACATCTATGCTACATGTAGATGATCAACCTTTTCTGATCGATTACACAACGTTTCTTTCACAATGCAATCGCATGACCATAACTGGTCTTTAGCTTTAACCATAATTTTTGTTAAGTGAATTGCATCTTTGTCCAAGAATTGCAGTGACACACCATAATGACCTACTGTACAGCTTACTGATTTATTTATTCACTATTATTTGTTTCTATTTATTGTCTTCTTTATAATTATTTTGCATCAATTGGGTACCATGTTTTTTTGTATTGTTTTTGTATATACAGTGAACAGCGAAGCTAATCGGAAGAGGATAGAGCAGGTGGAACTATGCTTCGGAGGCTCGGGCCAGGTAAAAACATTTTCCATCTTTTTTTATCATTTTAGGGTGGTAGAGAGAGGAGTGAAAGAACTGGGAGTGGTACTAATACAGAAGGCTAGAAGCTGAGGGTTGTGGAACAGCATGATCGCCAAAGTCAAACGATATGGCACTTAGAGAGAGAGAGAGAGAGATTCTCGAAAGCGGACTAACTTTAGTCCATGGTTTAATCCACCGAATAAGTATGGAATGCCAAGTGTCCGTATGAATATGTTTTTGAATAATTTAGTCTGTCACTATAAAATGTAATAACATAATTAATAAACAACAATATAACTATGATATAATTATGTTACCATCAGGTTACCATGGTAATTTAGGGACAATACAATTATTCAAAAATATATTCATATGGACACTTGGGATTTCATACTTAGTTGGTAGATTAATCTATGGACTAAAGTTTGTCCGCTTTCGAGAATACCACCCGTAGTTGTTTATGAGAGCACTGTGATGAAAGTATAGCATTTATCTGCCTTTTACTATCTCAACCCTGGTGTACAAGGGTAGTACAGTGAAACCTGTCTATAAAGACCGCCCAAGGGAGACAAAATGGTGGTCTTTATATACAGGTTCCTGTAGTACATGTTTCCATGAGAAATATTTTTTAAGGGTAACAGAAAATGTGGTCTTTGTAGACAGGTGGTCACTAAAGCAGGCTCGACTGTACTGTACAGTGTATATTCCGAGTCAAACAAAGTCTAAAAGCTACATGTACAGGTTGTACATGTATGTAGTGGCTTGTGTATTTTATAGGCACATTGTGGAGTTGTATTTTTGAGCATTTTACTTACATTTGCCTCTTTTCATGCTGGTGTTATAGAATGGGATTCATGAGTTAAAAAAGACTGATTTAAAATCACAAAAGGCGTATAGTTCTCTTTACATTTCTGCTTCTTGTCCAGCACAAACAAGTGAGTGTGTAAAAGGGCATTTGTTGGACATTGCTTTTTTTCCTTTTTAACCGACCACACTTTCCATTCATTTGCATTTACATCACCTTTCATCCAATAGGATACTTGCTATTTAAAAATTGATACCCTATTTTATAAATGTATAATATACATATTTTGTTTGCAGTTTACTGCTTCAGGTTTGTCCTTTTTCCTTCTAATTTTATTTATTTAATATCCAGGAGAATGCAATGTACAGACATTAGAATAAATAATACAGAGAAAAAGATAATGGGTACCAGCCAGTGCCTGTGGATTGCCTAAAAGGATTGGGAATCCTGTCGAGAGGCCCTCCCCACTGGCTGGCTGGTGCAGAAAATAAACATGATACATAACAAAATAAACACAAGATTATAATTCAAATAAAGATCATTAAAAATGATATAATAATTTATTGTGGGTCAGATTATTCCTACCGAGCAAATGAAAACATTCTGAAAAATACATTTCAAATTTAAATTTAAATTTAAGCATGGCTAAAGAAAAAAAACTGATGTGAATAGCAGTTACGGAAAAAGTTTGATTAGCAAAAGCATTGCATTACACAGTTCAATGTTCCAGCTGAAGCATTCAATGTTTCTTTTCTCATACAAAATGTGTTCACTTGGGTCTCAAGTCCAACATGTTATTTGCCGATTTGATGTACACAAACAATACATCCATGTTACGTGCAGCTTCCTTTTTGATTTTGCAGGAAAGCATTTAAGATATTATAAAAATGTCATTTAGCAAATTATATGAACACATTAAAAAACAGGTGCTTTCCACCCCCCCCCCTGATTTTCATGGTTTTATTGATCTTTTAAGATTTGTTATTGCCATTTATATGTCAGCCCACATCTGGCCCCATGAATGACAATACAGCCACATAGTTGACATAGCTATTGGACTTTGTACATGTACGAACGCTTTAATGCTTCTCGGGATGGAAGGCACATAATGTTTCTCAGTAATGGATATTTTATTGTTCTTGCCCTATGGATATTTGTAGTACCTCTAGGAGACTTCACGTATGACATGGTAAACAGTGGAGTTTTTGTTATGATAACATTTGTTATAACTTCAGCAAGGATATTATTTGTAATAAAGTGCAATGCGCTCCACATTTCCACTACATGTACCTTTTAACACTCAGATAAGTCAATGCATGTGCAGTATACATTTTGCATAGGGTTATTTTTGTGCATAACTTTTCATGACTTCTGTACTTGCTATTACATATATTTATTTAAAAAAAAAAAAAAAAATTGCAGCAGTTTTATAATAATAATAATAATAATATGTCTTGTTTAACCAGGGTAGCCTCATCAGTATTCATACTGTTCTCCCTGAAGGCCCTGCAATCATATATTATTACCCCGGTCATCGGATTCAGGCTTACCCGCACACAATGTATGCACATTCTCCACTCCCTTGGGAGCATTCCAGCCAGGCGTCATTTTTACATGCGCACACTTGCTAATCTAAGCACATTAGCTTTCACATCCTACCGGGTACCCATTTTACACCTGGGTGGAGAGTGGCAAATGTAGATCAATGTCTTGCCAAAGGACATTAGTGCCGCGGTGGGACTTGAACCACGGACCTTGTGATCCACAGTCCGATGACATATCCACTCGTCCACGACACCTCTACAACGTCATTGCGTATGAATAAGCCTTGAAGTGGAACATTTAGCAATCAAGATCTGAAAAAAGAGTATACATAAAGTCAATGCATGTGCAGTACCCGGTATACGTTTCACATACGGGTAGGGCTTTTTTTGTGCATGACTTCTCTACTTGCGATTCATTTACATACATGTACATTTATTTCAACAAATTAAAAACATTGCAGCATTTTTCGCCATCATCTTGTCTGAGTGATAAGCATTTCAGTGAATCATTGAGCAAACAAGATCTGAAAAATATAGAGTACATATACATCTTAGTCTAAATGCTAAAAAGGAAAAAAAAAATGTATGCGGAATGCTACGTGTACAAGTTTTACATCTGGCATTTATTACAGCTGTTTATTGAACTAATTTAATCGCTCTAAAACTGACATCAGCCTAAAAATACTGCTTTTCAGCAAGTCTGTGTTATAAACATGAAACAGATCATATAGACACCAAAATGTATAGGCACCAAATTGTATATAAATACACAGGAAAAAACAACTTAAAGAAAACAAAGTGAAGAGAGAAAGCAAATACACAAAAAGGAATACCGGTACAAATATAAACATGGTACAAATATAAACATAGTATAAAAAGTGTCATATGAATATTAAAAAAAAAGGATCATCAAATTCAATTAAAAAGCTTGTTTGAAGCTCAGGCATCATACCACTTCTAAAAGTAAAGGTGGACACAAGAAAATAGTATTTTCTTCAAGGAGCACTGCTACATAAGTCTGCTAGTGGATGTCTTCGATGTTGTTTCAAAATAATGGGTCTAGAAACAAAAGCACTCAACCAATTTAGGCAAATTAGGATTCACTTTTCTTCTAAACAGATTCCCCATCTATTAGTACTAGTGAAATTTGCCCCGTATTATCAGAAATATGCTAGTCTGTGTTGTCTTTTTCAGACTCATTTTGGAGTTCATTTGAGATGTTTACACGAAAGTCCATTGACAATCATAGATATCCGGAACATTCGTGTTTGTGATTAAAGTGGAACAATATGAGACTATATTCAATAGGTTCATGCCAAAATAATTTTGCTACCATTAATTCATTAGAAGTAGACTTGGAAACACATTCCGGTACATCGTGTGTGGTAATCAAATTGCTTTATACATGTAGTATACTAGGCTCTTTGCCTAAAGAGTGCATGTATTCAATTTGCTCCTTTTCAAGTATTCAACATAAAGTTAACAAGTCACTAAATTATTCATACCCCTTTTAGATTTGATGCTTTTTGTGTAATTCGTAACTCAAGGATGAAAGATGGACTGGTTGAATTAGGGCCTGTGTTGAGTACTTCACATTCTCAAGAAACATAAACCATGACAAATGAATCTTTCACATGCAAAACTTGGTTAGGGTATGAATGGTTTACAACCAGTTCGCCTACTATCCAATAAGTCGATTTGCATAATATGTTTCACATCCAGCCTGTCTACTATCCACATGGTCCAATAATCATTTTGTCTACTAATCATTTGGTCTAATGATCATTTAGGCTAATAGCCATTTGGTCTACTTTCTGTCTGGTATTATCTCTGATAAGTCTACTTCCTATTTGGTCTATTGTTCATTTAGTCTAATAACCAGTTAGTCTAAGTCCCATTTTGTCTAATGCCCATTTCGTCCATTATCCACAAGGCCTATTAATAATTTGAAAAATATTTTCATTTATGAGTAAACGATTACTTGACCATGTGGATAGTAGACAGGCTAGGTGTAAACGATAGGGGATTAGACCAATTGAATAGTAGACAACTGGTTGTGGACCAAACGGCTATAAGGTATTAACTACATGTACACTTCCCCTTTAATCACTACCCCTCCTGAATCTGGAACAGGTGAATCATATTTTTATTTCCTTTCTGTGCTGACCTTCAGAGATTCTCTTCAAAACACACTGTCATCCTGAAGGTTAACCACTGTATTAGTCACCCATCCATCTCTGTAGGATACTATGGCTGTGTTCACATCAGAGAGCTAGGCAAGATTAAGAAGTTAAACTTATAATAATAATGAAAATAACCTTCAATTTATTTAGCGCATTCTCTAAGCGCTTTATTAAAAGAGTACACTTTACAATCTACATCAACATCACGGACAGCATTGCCAGCGAGTTCCCAGATTTCTGCATTTAGGTACTCTAGGACGGCAGCCATGTAAACGGCCCACCGCATACTATATGTTCCGATTTTGGAAGAATTTCCAATAGCATTTGATGAGAACATTCATACATGTAACATGTTAAGCTTTAGTCATCTACATGTATCTCTGTAACTACTACAGCTACATTTTTGTTCATATTGGATAGGTCATCAAGATTAAGAAGTCTAACTTCTTGTTTTTGTGGGCAGCGTTGCCAGCGAGTTTCAAGATTTCTGCAATCTGGTACTCTAGGACAGCACTTTAGAACTTTCAAACATGTAAAATCTTCAGCTTTAGTCATCTATCTCTGTAGTATACCCAGTGAAAAAAATACACGGGGGCTCAGGGCGAAATAGCCCTCGAAATGCCCAAATGAGCCCCCGAAAATCAGAAAAGAGCCCCCATAAATTTACATAGAGTTGAATGCAAAACAAATTTTAGAATGTTATTTTCAGGCAGGCAAGCTTGAAAAGTAGCCCCCGAAAAATAAATATTAATTTTTTCCCTGAGTATACCACGACTGTAGCCTGTGTTCATAAAAACAGGTCATCAATAGAGTGGTGAAGTGTGACGTCATCAAAAATCTTTTTTAGAATTTCTCAATTTTTTCTTCATTTTCTGAAAGAGCATAAAAAATAATGTCGAAAACTCAGTTCTGGCTCCTAATGGTTAGGAGCCAGAGCATATAACACTGAGTTCCCATAGGACATATATTTATTCAGATGGTCATATCTCAGCCAATACTTAACACATTCAATTGGTTTTCGACATTTGGACATTATTTTTGATGCTCTTTCAGAAAATGAAGAAAAAATTGAGAAATTATAAAAATAGATTTTTATGACGTCACAGCTTGGGTACTCTATATTAAGAAATCAAACTTCTGTAGCCCACCGCACACTATACGATCCAACTATGATCAGATTTTTGGAAGAATTTGCAATGATTGGTATTAGATGTGAGCATTCAAACATGTAAAATTTTCATGACCGAGGATCTGAACAGTCATGTATGATTTAGATATTCTAAATTCCAAGAGATTTCATGCTTCCTTGGACGAGGAAAAGATAAACCGGCTCAGAATCGTACCGACGTCAGAGCAGTTATGCTTTTGTCTACGATTTAAAGCCGATTCTGCCTTTTTTTCTGACTTGAAGAGTTCAATGCACTAACATTCTGGTTGTTTGTATTCTTGTCATTATTTAGAAGCTAAATCGGGTAGATGTCTAGATGATGTTTGTTTAGATTTCCTACATGAACACACAGGCATATGTTGTGTTCACACAAGACATCTTATACTGGTACATTATCAAGTTTACAGTACATGTATTAACTATTAACTTTAAAAGGTGATGCATTCATATTTGGAACATATTGAAAAGTATGAACATCTTGGAACTTTTATCCTTCACATTAATTTTGTGCATGTACATGTACATGTATGCTGTGTTCATACTGAACAAACAATATACAGCTTTTAGAAATCAAGCTTGTACTATTGTAGGAGATGCAGTATAGTCACTATAGGAAATAATTATGTCCACTTTTTTTTAGAGTACTTCCTTCTCCTCGTTCCTGCTCAGTCTCTTCTTGCATTACCTGACAAGTACTGTACATGTACATGTAATGTATGCATGTCTTTTTAACCCTTCTTGGAGGGGGTTTATATTTAGGGCTGAATTGATCACATATTTTTTTCTCAAATTGGCGACAATTATATTTTTCTTTTCTTGCTGCATTCTAAAAAACATAGTAATGTCTCTGAAGACAATTAACATGTACAAGACCAAGAATGTTGTTGAGAAGTTGAGAAAATGGAACATGGCAACCTTTTCAGGACAACATTTAATAATTGATCACATATTTTCCTCAAATTGGCAACTATAATATTTTTCTTTTGTTGCTGCATTCTAAAAAACATAGTAATGTCTAGAGCTGAAGACAATAAACATGTACAAATCCAAGAATGTTCAGAAGTTGAGAAAATGGAATATTGCAACCCTTTCAGGACAACATTTAATTTAGGGCTTAATTGATCACATACATGTAGTTTTCCTCAAATTGGCAACAATTATATTTTTCTTTTATTGCTTCATTCTTAAAATAAAATTTAAAATCTTTGAAGACAATATTCAGGTCCAAGAATGTTGTTGAAAAGTTGAGAAAAAGGCAAATTTTGATCAATAAAGAATAGGATTTTGAATCTCTCAAATTATTGCCAATTTAAGGATTTAGAAGCTTATTTTCCTCTTTAGAATTCCTTGCATCAAACACAATATAGTCATGAAACAAACACAGAAGCTGTGTGTGCAAACAAATTTGTACCCTTTGTATACTCAAGCATCTGACATATTTTTAATTGCTCTGAATCAAAAGTTATTAAGCCAAACCACAAGACGTGAAATGACTGTTGCAAACTAGTTTCCCTCTCGTACAATGTCACTCAAGTACTATAGAACGACTGCAAGAGCAATTATACTTGGAATATTAATACAGATGAGGCTGCCCTGGGCAAATGAAATATATTATTTATACTATTGTTAGAAGCTTTAAAGGCAATCTGGGCAATAAAGCTTCCTTTGTATTTCAAGCATGAAGAAAGATAATCTTTCTTTGTCCAAATATACTAGTAGATACAGTAAACACTGCTTTAGGGTCCACCTGTGTAGAAAGTCCACCTGCCTATAAATACCACTTTTCTTGTATCCCTTGGATGGTCTTTATAGACAGATTTCACTATAGTAGATACAGTAAAAACTGCTCTAGTGACCACCTGTCTATAAAGAACAATTTCTGCTTCTGAAAATGGTTTCTCATTGAAACCTGTACTTACTAATGAACATCTGCCTATAAAGACCACTTTTCTTGTATTCCTTGGGTAGTCTTTATGGACAGGTTTCATTGTACTGATACAGTGAAAACTGCTTTAATAGCAACCACCCGTATAGATTAGAAAGTCCACCTGTCTATAAAGACCACCATTTTTTTGTTTCTCATTGAAACCTGTACTAAAGGAACCTGTACAGAAAGACCACCTGCCTATAAAGACCATTTTTCCCCAGAGCAGTCTTTACATTACATGTTTCACTGTATCATACTGTAGTTCATGCAATTGAAGCCATAAATTTGTGACACTGAGAGGGTTAATTCAGCAATGGCTCATAAACATATTTTTGTCAAATGTTATTTCCACATTTTCTTTCCTCATTCCATTTCCTTTGTTACCTCTAGCATTTCCTTTGTTACCTCTAGCATTTCCAGGGAGAGAGAGAGAGAGAGAGAGAGAGAGAGAGAATATTGTATAAAGAAAACAGTGTCCTTGCCAAAAAGAGGGGGAAAAAGAAAGAAGGAAATAAATGAAGCAATACTTACCTCTAGATGTACAGTTTCATTCACGAATGCAAGAACCTCATGTACATGTTTTTCTGTTATTGTAGTAATGGCTGCTAGACATTTTTTAGGAATATGATATTTTCCAGCAGACTTCCCTAATGCAGTGAAAGAACATATTTTAGAAATCAATTTCCTCATCCTTGTTCATCTTTAAAGCCCCACTGCACTACTTATAGCTACTTGCATCCTCTATTGCAAGCAATGCCTAATCAGTGCATGTTGGTCCCTCATGATCCTATTTTTCTTATGTTAATTGAGAGCTGATTTGATGAGATAACCAGCTGTCAGTGACCTTGCAGGGAGGTCTAATCCCCCTGGCCAAACTAGTACATGTTTATTTATTCCCTGAGCTCTGGGTTGTTTATTAGCACAGAAATGTGAAATGTATTTCAATTATAAAACGTCATTACAAAAAAAATTGCTGAGGTTTCACCGTATACCATGCTATATCTGAACGAAGCTTAACAAGTGCCTTTTTTATCCTTCATCTTGTCTCTGCAGCCTCTAGCTGTTCCAGGGCGGGTGTTGGTCGGCGAGGGCGTCCTAACAAAGAACTGCCGGAAGCGATGCAAACCTCGTCAATTCTTCCTCTTCAACGATGCCTTGGTCTACGGCAATATTGTACTCAGTAAAAAGAAGGTATTAAGACCACTATACTGTCAAGCTTTCATAATAATAATAATAAGCCATTGTTATATAGCGCATATCACAAAAATAAAGTGAAGTCCCTATGCGCTCAGAAAAAGAAAAGGAGAGGTAATAGCAAACATAAGGAAAGAAAAGAGAAAGATTAACTGCTTTGTCGTAACATTGTACTATTTTAACAATATTAAAGAGAATCTTGAAATTTTCTACTGTATTACACCTGCATGTATAGACAGTTTTTAACTGAATATAAATGCCCATTACTCTCTCTCTCTGTTTCTCTTTCACTCTCTCTATCTCCTTCTCTCTCTCTATCTCCTTCTCTCTCTCCTTCTCATTCTCTCTCTCTCCTTTCCTCCTCTCTCTCCTTTTCTCCTTCTCTCTCTCCTTTTCTCCTTTTCTCCTTCTCTCTCTCTCTTTTCTCCTTCTCTCTGTCTCTATCTCCTCTCTCTATCTCTTTCTCTATCTCTCTGTCCCTGATATCTATCTATCTCCATCTCTCTCACACACGTCTTTTCTTCTCTCTTCCTGTCTCCTTTTTAAAATCTCTTTTCGTCCCCTTTTGTTTCTCTTCGCTCTGACAAAAGATACTGAATTTTGTATTTTACAATCAGTAGAAATACCTGTATTTGTGTTCAGTGTGAGAGTATAATGCATGATTAATCATTCAAACTCAACAAATTCTGTGCCTGTATCAAGAAAAAATATGTATTTTACTGTAGATGAAGAAATAAAGTTGTTTGGATGGTTATGCAGTACATAATATCTAATGCTTACAAATTAAATTGTCCTTTTGAAATTTATGTACCGGTACATGTATGTTGATAGTGTGTATGAATTTTGTTTTCTCTCTTTTTATCTTCTTGTTTCATATTTTCTTCTTCAGTATAACAAGCAGCATGTATTGCCATTAGAAGACGTGAGGTTAAAATCAGTTGACGATGAAGGCAGTAAGTGACCTTTTTATTTCATTTTTCGTTAATATGCTTATTTTATTTTTGGGCATTACAGGGGTTGCACGGTGAAGATCTCAAAATTTGTCAGTTGAGAGCGTAGTTAACAAATTTACTAAAAGTATAGTGGCAAAATATTCATTATTAGCAAAATTACAGTTATTTTTCTTTTGAAATTTGAATTTTGCAAGTGACAGTGTTCGATTCTCCCCATTTGTTGTGTTCAAAAGAGTCTTTCAATTTTCATTCATAGAGAAAAGCACAGTGTATCTTGTTTTGAAATTTTGCTCATACTTTCATGAACTCAACTTGCTGCTTCAGATAAATTTTGTGATAAATTTTTGATTTGAGGGCTTGCATACTGATACTGGCTTTAAAGCTGATTCACAGGAATTACAGTAAATTATTGTTACTATTTATGGTTGCTTTTATTGTTTAATTATGTTTACTGTTGATATATGTATACTACTTTATTTTTTATTTTTTATATTTACTTTATTGTTTATAGATTTAATTTTATGTTTTGTTTACATTGTTGTTATTGTTGTTTCTCATTGTTGTTTCAGATTTAAAGAATGGCTGGCAGATCATCAGTGCAACCAAGTCATTCACAGTTTACGCTGCCACGGCAACCGAGAAGTCAGAATGGATGGCCCATATAAACAAATGCATCTCAGATCTCTTAGCAAAAAGTAAGTCCAAAAGTTAGAATCCGCGCTAAAGTTGTTAGGGTCTCGTGACTACTGCTACCAACAACTTTCTCTGGAGAAGAATGGCACGAGAGAAAGGATGGGAGAGAGTAAGTATTCCTCCCTAGGTTAGATGTTAAATGACAGTGCCTTTGGATAGGACGTTAAATGACGGAGCCTTTGGATAGGACGTTAAATGACAGTGCCTTTAGATAAGATAAGTTCCTGTTAGGGTCTCGGACTTCTGATACCAATAAGCTTTTCCAACTGTTTTGACTTTCATCGGTTTAATCCACTTATAGGTTTTTTCCAACTAGCAAAACATTAAATTTTGATTGGTATATATTGGAACCAAGCTGGATTCAAATAACAATAACTGTATGTTGTTCAGTGATCTAAATGTATCGCAATGACTTATTGATAAACAAACAAATATGAATCATTAATTTTACTTCACCTATTTCTAAGTTTCTTGTGCACATTGCCTCAGCTCTCATCATTGCTTCCCCCAATACCTTTTACTTGTCAGGATAATCATTTTGAATATCTAATATAATTTCTTTAAAGATGGATTTAAACAAAATACTAATGATACTTTATGCATCTACACTGATGTTTTACAAGGAAGTTGAAGAAAGAAAGAAAAACAAATTGATATTTTATGTCCGATAGATTGACATTGGAATTCAATTTATCGTTTTCATTATTCTAATATTATTAGGCAATACATCTAACTATACATTTGTCTGTTTATCCTTCTAGGTGGGAAGAAGCCCGCTACAGAGCTCAGTCCCGTCTGGGTGCCTGACCATGACGCCCCTCACTGTATGCTCTGTAATAAGAGATTTACAGCGCTGTTCAGACGGGTGAGTTATTTACGTTGGGAAAATCGTAAATTCTATTAATCCTTTTTTAGAGTTATGTTCCTTTTCATAGATATAGAACTTTTCAGCATTGTTTTTAGATGAAAGCCATATTATTGCATTCGCTGTACTTACCAGACATGTTCACTACCCTATTTAAATACGTGAGAAATTTATAACTGTTTTGTTTTTTGGAAGCAATGTGGTGTAGATAATTACCATGTTGCTTTTCAGGATGAAATCAGGGGTAATTAAAGCATTAAGGTATTATATTCTGTTTGGGGACCTTGCTCTAAAACAAGCCCAGTTTCTATAAGGTCTCCTCTTTCTTTCATGTACAGAACATGATCTTACGTTTATAAGTAAATTTTTGTAGAATTTCTTTAGTTAATAACAAGAGTTGTATGTTGAACATTACTATTGTACTTCAAATTATGTTTGTTATATTGATAATCTGCTGTTCCAGTGACTTTATTTGAAATTCTATGTACAAATGTTTTTGAAAGAAGAAATAAAATGAACTATGAACTAACTATGAACTTCTAAATTTTGTGACAGGAACAAATATGTCCAATTATTTGAGAAACAGTATAGATATTTCAAATGAGCTAGGTTGAAGACAGAGAAGGTTGTGTATTAACTGACGATCCGCCAGCAATTGCTCTATGGTCAAAGGAACCCCAATCCTTGCCCTATTCCTAAACCAAACCTAAAACCCAATTGCAACAAAACCGTTAATCCTGCTACATGTACATGGTACCAAACAAAACCAGGGGGGGGGGGGGGGTCACAAAGATCCGAAGTTGCACTTTTCTCTAAGTTTGACTTATCAGTTATGGAAAACCGTTAGCATCTTGGAAAATATTTTGTAAAAGTTATTTTTAAAGGCATAAAATGTTGATTCAAGTCATTCATATTTTCTATTATCAAGGAGATTTCATGTTCTTGATGTGGAATTTATGAAAAGTCTAAAATACTTTAATTTTTGCTTCTGAATATACTTTATTTTAAGGTTTTGAATGGCTCTCCATAATGTTTAAGTCCAACTAAGAGTTAAAGGTAAAGACCAGTTTTGGAAGCACCCCCCTCTCAAAAAATAAAATGGAAGCTCTTATTACCAATCATGTGAAAGAAAATGTTTTGACTAATACATGATCTTACAAATTTTGCTGAGAAACCGCCTACTGATTGATATATTTGGTAAATTATATATTTATTTGGACCTGATAATACAACGCACGTGTCGCGTAGTCCCATATATATCTTTCTGTGTACAGTGCTTGTAACTTTACCAAAACTGGGCCAAATTTGGTTCCATGACACATGCTCCGCCGACGATTGCTTTGCCGACATTTACTCCGCAAAACGCGACAATTGCTCCGCGACATTTGCTCCGACGTCAAATGCTCCGCCGACACTTGCTCCGCCGACATTCACTCCGCCGACATTTGCTCCGCCGACAATTGCTCCGCCGACATATGCTCCACCGACAATTGTTCCGCCGACATTTGCTCCGCCGACAAATGCTCCGCCGACAATTGCTCCGCAAAACGCGACAAATGCTCCTCGAACGACAGTTGCTCCGCCGACATTTGCTCCGCCGACAATTGCTCCTCCGACATTTGCTCCACATGAAGCGACAATTGCTCCGCCGACAGATGCTCCGCCGACAATTGCTCCGCCGACAATTATTGCCCCCTCCTACATTTGCTCCGCATGAAGCGACACTTGCTCCGGTGACATTTGCTCCGCCCAAAAAGTGTCCCATAAAATACAAATGCTACTAATACTACGACAAATGCTACGCCGACAATTTTTTTTTCACGGGTTATTTTTGTTTGTTTTTTTCTTCATTTTCTGAATGCATTTCATGAGATAATGTAGATGAAATGAAATGAATGAATGTGGGAGGAAAAAGGAGTTACCTAAAAGTTATTTCGAATATACTGAAATAGCTTTCCATCTATCACTGTACTTACAGTCCCATATAATGTACACTAAACACTCATTACATATCGTGGGAAGTTTTTAAAAAAAAGTAGAGCAGCAAGCCACATTCCCCAATACGCGCATACCTCCTAGTTAATTTCAAACAGCTCATCAATATGTAAGACCTGACCTCAATGCAAGCAAGCACATGCATCTTACTAGGTAAACCATCTGCAAGTAAAGCATTATACAATGTACTAGGTCGTCATGGAAGTTCTAGAGAACATCAGGGGAGGGATCAAAATAAGCTTTGAAAGGCACTTATACGTAAAGAAGAGAACCCATTCAGACGGGAAAATTAGATGGCAGCCTTTCTGCTTATTCCCATTTATACGAATCATTTAGTTGCAGTTTGATGTTAGTTCTTCATGATAAGCCAATTGCTCTTCTTCCGGTGGTTCCGTGAGCCCCTTAAAGTCAGTGAAAACAAAGTATTCGAATGAGACGGGGTGTTTTACACACTAATATATAGCGCTTAACTGAAGGAAAGAAACCTGTAGAAAACGGACTAGATATTATTAAAAATACTATTCTAAACAAGAATGTACTACATGTACTGCATTACGTGACAATTTCACGAGAGAAATAGAACTCGAGAGGGGGAGAAGAGAAGAAGTGATGAAAATGAAAGAAGACTAATAGCATGAGAGGAAAGAAAAGAGCTAAGAAGACAAGAAAAGGGTGTGAAAAGGAAAAGGAGGAGCAAGAGAGAGATAGAGAGAAAGATAGCCTTGAGCTTTGGATCAGCTAATGAGTATATACATGAAACAGATTTTGAGCTTAACTTGATTATTTTTTTAAAAATCAAACATTATGGGGAAAAGCAAAAAACGGCTGAGCATTAATTGCACTAATTGTCAGAGCAGCATTCATGTCTTCCACGAGGCCGCACTTTTGGATCAGAGAGCAATTTTATTGTCGGCGGAGCATTGTCTTTTACGGGATAGGCCTACTTTTGGGGAGGAGCAACAATTATTGTCGTAGTAGCTTTGTATTTTACGGGGCACTTTTTGAGCGGAGCAAATGTCGGCGTAGCAAATGTCGGCAGAGCAATTGTCGGCGGAGCAATTGTCGGCGGACTCCGGAGCAAATGTCGGCGGAGCAAATGTCAGCGGAGCAAATGTCGGCGGAGCAAATGTCGCGGAGCAATTGTCGCGTTTTGCGGAGTAAATGTCGGCGGAGCAATCGTCGGCGGAGCATGTGTCGGGTTACCCCAAATTTCTTATCATTTTGATGATTCCAGAACCTTGCAGTACGCACCAATACTTTTCTTTCACAATGCAATCGCATGACCATAACTGGTCTTTATCTTTAAGTTCTACTTAAGATCTCTGTGAAATGCCCCCCTAGAGTAACAGTCACTGGAGCAATGATTGGAGCACCATTTTGAAAGAAGTCTTGGTTAAATGCAAAGTTCCAGATGTCATTACTAATAGGATTAATGATATTCATCTCTCCTTTCAATTTTGTCTTTGACAGCACCATTGTCGGAAGTGTGGTAAGGTGGTTTGCCAGTCTTGCTCTGCCAAGAAGTTCCTTCTTCCCCTTCAATCCGAGGCCCCCGTCAGGGTCTGTGACTACTGCTACCAACAACTTTCTCTGGAGAAGAATGGCACGAGAGAAAGGATGGGAGAGAGTAAGTATTCAGTGATGTGAAAAGGAGGGTGATTTAGGCATTAAAATGTCTTTAAAAAGGCAAACTATGATATTAATTGAAGAAAAGAAAAACATTTATCCGAAAAATGATATGCACTAATTCCAGTATGTTTCTGGCAATTTCGTTATTCTTAATTATGACATTATCAAATTATCAAATCAGACATGCCCGCAATGACGTCAAATGCGTCATCAAGCCATGTGACCATATTACCTTTTTTTGAGGGGTGTAGCCCAGGAAGTGTGAGAACTGTGCAAAATGGATGGTTATTATCATTTTTGGGTCAATATAGAGATTTTCTGAAAAATCAGAGGCTAAAATATTAATAAGTAGAGGTGTATTCATGTTTTGAAAGGCTATGTTAGTTGGGTTAGAATGGCCCTTTAATGTAGTTCGCTCAGCATTGTGAGAGTCTGTAAAATGATGCCTGGCTGGAATGCTCCCCAAGGAGGGGGGAATGTGCACATTGTGTGAGGGGAAGCATGAATCCGATGACCAGGGACCCATTTCACAAAGCCTTTTTTCAATGACAAATGACAACAAAATCAGTGACAAATCTGCTGATAACCAATCAGAAGCAAGGATTTCACTGGCTTATAACAAAAACTGTCATTTATCACTGATGACAAATTTTGGGAAATGGGGCCCAGGGCAGCGTCTCTCAAAACCGTCATAAGTACAAGTTCACCGACATCCCATTGAAAAATGTGTGAAACTTAATGCAAGCATTTCAATGGGATGTCTGTGAACTTGTACTTGCGACGGTTTCGTGAGACACTACCTAGGTTAATAATATATCTGTAAAGTGCTTAGAGAAATCGTTGATGTATTAATTTTATATTTATGTTATTAATACAAATATTTCAGTGGGATGTCGTTGACCTTGCAGTTATTACAGTCTCGTCCTGACCTACAAAATAAGCTATACATATCTGTTTTCTCTCTTCTGCCTCAGCTCGGAATGCTGCCCCTCTTGACCAGGACTCCGATGACGATGACGACGATGACGAAGACGTCGACATCACAAGAAATACACCAGCAGAAGAAGTGGTATGTATAACATTCAGGGACCCGTTTCACAAAGCCTTTTTTCAATGACAAATGACAAAAATCTGTTGATAACCAATCAGAAACAAGGATTTCAGTAGCTTATAACAGAACCTGTCATTTATCACTCATGACAAGTTTTGTGAAACGCCCCCTTGATGATATTGAGATGATACATACTTTGGTTTAGGCTTGATGTTTTCAACGATAAAAGTGTTATTTAGGGACAACGCTACCATTTGGTGTGGATGAGATTTAGGAATTGGGCTGTGGTCAGCGTTAGGCTTTTGTATCTTTGAGTCCAGGGTACTTGTAATTCATTAGTGATATGAAGTGACTGTGAGACATTGTTCTTCGAGCACACGTCGTACAGTTGCTATTAGTATAGGCATGGCTCGAGCCATTCAGCTCTGGATAGCTTCAAAAAAGCTCTGAACAACTATGACAATAGAAATGAAAGTATAGCCCTTATCTTGGTCCTCTAGAACAACATCATTGATTTTAGTTTGATAAAAAGTTTATTCTTTATTCCTTCTTCAGTTTAAAAAACATGCAAAACATTTAAATATTTAGGCTAGACAAGCTGATGGTCCCAAGAATTTTGATATAACATTCATATTTTGGCAGAGAAAAAAAAAAGTAAAACGAAGGTATTGGGGGTATTGAATAAAAAGAAGAAGATAAGAGGTGTAATTTAAGCTTTCTTTTAAATGAATTTAGAAAGAGGATTAAATTTTACTATACCCTTATAAATATTGATAAGTATTAATAAACTACATGTTGGTTTCATATAACCCCTTCATAATTAACCAGTTCTCAGGGTAGGCACATGTCCCAAATAACTCTGAATATCCACAGATCTTGGAAACATGAAGAGGTCCCACTTTGTACATTTTGAAATAATCACTCCTACAGTGATGGAGGTGCTTCATAAATAGCCTTAGTTTGTTTCCCTTTTCAAAGAATACTTCCACCTGTGTATCATGGAGTGCACTGCTCCTGCATAAATGAATAATGATTACATAACTTTAATGAGCTTGTATCCAGTATTTTGTCTCTGTGTATTTCACAATTTGGTCTGCAATGACCTTTATCTGCTCATGCTCAGACTGCAACCATGAACTGGCTTATTGTCAATCATACATTTAAAGTAAGGATACCCATCAGAAAATGATATGGCAATTATTGGCTATGCATATTAGAGGTATTTACTAGTTCCAGGTGGACAATTTTCATTACAGATATTATAATATTATTATATCAAAATAGTCTTTTTTTGAACGGCCCTTTTAAAACTTCTTTCCCTTCTCTTTTTTATTATCTTGTAGCATCCGACATTCTACGAAGAGAACTATCGGTGAGGGGGTAAATAGGCGACCCCCATTCCCTCGTGCCAATCTCAAACATAAGGAGACAACGTGATAGAAAGCGTGTGCTCTGCCCTCTGTAGGACTTGTTTTACATATGATTTGGCTGCAGCAGTTTTTCTTTATGACGTAAGTGTAATGCGCTAAACGTATTTGTATCTCATAACGACAGATACGTATGTGTAGGACCTTTGTTGTGCGTAGCTACTTTTTCTCCCTGCTTGCCGTTCCCTTACGTGTAAAAAGAAACCTGCTGCGGTTTCCTATGTCGTGTGTAAACAAGCCTTTACAATCCTTGAACGTTCACACACAGCACCTCGTAGCGTTCATCGGAATTCCGTACGTCTGCTTGGTTGAGCATGTATACAGTGACGTCAACGTATCGATGAGTCAATACTTAAAGGGATAGTTGAGTTCTTGTTTAAGACTGCAAATGCCTTCAAAGTGCATGGTTATTGCTCTTATTCTTATTTATGACATTTCTAGTGCCCTTTTAGAACCTAAAATTGCTATGAAGGTAATTTTAGACCCCAAAATGTGTGAATTTAGATTGAATACGATCATACCAATTCAGCTTCACTTTATAAAAAACATGGCGACTGTTAATTAATAATAACAATGCACGGGCCGGCTGGTTGTCATATCATAACCAACACAAAAAAGCCAACAAAAAGCCAATATTGGCATTGGCTGGTATAAAACGTATAAGGCGCTATCTCGTTTTTCAACGGCTGGTTCAAAGTTACCAAACATTTGTGGGACACCACAAGTATTAGAAAAGTTTATATTTATGGATATTTCAGCCGTCTCTGAACCGATTTTTGTGGAATATTTGTGGGGCACCACAAATAGTAGAATTTTTTATATTTATGGATATTTCGGCCGTCTCTGAACAGATTTGTTCAAACAAAGATGATTTTGTCATTTAAATTGTTTATTCTTTCAAATAATCGCACAATTTTTTTTTGTGTGAAGCGCCCTCTGCAACAAAACTCAACTATCCCTTTAACAAAGTCGTGTCATAGTGGATACGTACATGATAAGAATGTTTCTTGAAGATTTACTGCAATGAAATAAGAATTAGGATGAAAAATGAAGAAGTTTAAAATGAAATTTGTGTATGAAGACCGATCATGATTTATAATCAACATTGTTTTGTGATAACTTGTCTACTCAATGACATTTGGTAATGTCTGATTTATCATGTTATACTTCAGAGGAATATTTATAAACCAATACAAAAAACAATTTCAAATGGGAAATGGCAAATGGGTTTTATAACGCTTCAGTCTATTGGTGAAAAGGAGTATGATAAAACAGGTCACTCAAAGATCTTTCCTTTTTGAAGCACTTCATGATCATTTTGAAGTGCAATTGTTTTAGGGTCTCAATATTACACCATATCACAGACACTGATAACACGTAGAGCCATGCATCTTAGATTTGTAAAACTGGAAACATTGTTAATTAATGCCTTTAATACAAGAATTACTCAATGCTGCCTGTATTTTTATTATTTTTTGTTTAACAAGAAATTTATGAGGAAATTTTATCTAAAACTGATTTCTATTTTATAAGATTGTATCTGGAAACTTGAATAAATCTTTTTTGTTGGGGGAGAACCAATTTGTCATAGACATTAAAGTTTTTAATTTCTCCTTTATTTGTAATTTGTTCTAGTAACTGAAATTGTCCTTAATTCATATTAGGTAAAATGTTTTTTTTTATTATTAGGAATCAAATGATTTTATTAACAAAATAAACATAATTTGTCCCTTTACAACCTATCACATTTCTTCTTTTTTTTTTTCTTTTTTTTTTGGGGGGGGGGATATGTAGGAATAACAAAAATACCCAGATATATCATGTTCTTTTCATAAAGGAATCGATATAGTATTGAACTAGTTAACTGGCAAGCAAAAAATATAGTGATGCCTTCATGTATTCAGTATGTTTTATTAAAATATGGAACGTCAATTAAATGTATATGAGACAAGGTTGTATTATATTTGTATTGATTTGTGTTATACATATATATATAATTATATAATACAGTATTGGATCTTTCAATGTGCTTACCTTATTATTTCATTATTCTGCATGCTCTTTATGTGTAATATCCTTTTAAAAATATAGTCAAATCAGCAAAGAAGAAGGGGAAGTTTTGGTGTCGGAAATATGATTTATGCTACAATACTATCGACACTTACTTTGATAAATTCAGTTCCATGATTGCTTTAGATCTATAAATCAACTTGGGTTATAATTGGTTACAATGTATGTATTGGTAGTAATGACGTTCTTTTAGGCCATAATAATTAGTTACACTATATTTATTTAGCATTGGTATTGTCATTAATTTTTCTTCTTGTTAGCATTTCAACTACACACCTGTAATACTGACCATTTTTAATATGTGGGTAATAAGAGACACTAAAAACTGCCAAATATACACTCTTAAACTATTTGCACTTTTCTATTTCACAGTTTTCTCCTTTAATCTACATGTATTTGGTGTTCAAAATGAAAGGGTGATGAAGTGGGGATTAGTTTACGATGTTACACACATTTTAGATAGTTGCACATTAATTTAAAGCCATACCGCATCATAAACACTACCGTAAAATCCCCTCTAGCGGCATCTCGGGTCAGCTGTAGCAGCATGCTGCGCTATTGGTTCATACATAAAGTCCTTTGACTGCAAAGTGGGAATTAGGTATTGGGTCACACACTGTTCGCAAGTTGACCATGAGATGGCGCTGTTCATTAAACAGTACACTAGAGCAGAAATTCATCCGTTCGGTATTGCTTTAAGATGTCTCTTCACTGGTTTTAGACCAAAGTACATAGCCTAGTGCACTGATCAACAACATAAAAATCATCTCTTCTCTTTTTTTTCAATGTTCCCTACAATTTTCAGTAGTCAACTGGTTTTAATCATTTTCATAGGTAATTTATATGTTAAATTATAAGTAATTCTTGTTTGTTTGAATAATATTTATAGTATTCTGCATGTATTACTGTACAGAAGTGTAAATATGGGTCCGTCTGCTCAATAAAGCGACATGTTTTCAGAGTAGAAAATGCCTTGCGAGATTCCTCCCGTGCCTAACATGGCAGCCATAGTCGTTTGATACAATCGCATGAGGGGGGTGTTTCACAAAGATCCTAAATTGAAGTTATCGCTAAGTTGGACTTATCTTTGAATCGGCTCTTGCAAGACTAGGGCTAGACTAGAATACTCAAAAGGACCAAATACAAAAATGAGAGAAACTTAACTTGGTTCTTGTTCCTTGTCTGTGAAGGACTTGGCTTTGGATCACTCTATATGACCTAGGTCTATGAAATGGCTCTTGCAAGACCAGGGCTAGACTAGATTACTCATAAGGACCAAATAAAAAAATGAGAGAAACTAAACTTGGTTCTTGTGCCTTGTCTGTGAAAGACTCGGCTCTGGATCACTCTATATGACCAAGGTCTATGAAATGGCTCTTGCAAGACCAGGGCTAGACTAGAATACTCATAAGGACCAAATAAAAAAGAAATGAGAGTAACTAAACTTTGGGTTAGCTTGATTGATTATACTGAAATTTATTGTACCATAGGAAGGGTTGCCTGGACATTTCCTTTTAGAAATCTGATTCTTTTACGTTTGGTAATTTTCTGCATTGGACTCCTCTAAAAAGATGAATGTACATTTGCACATACATGTCATAGAGTTTTGTTGTCTCATCTCATTTGCATATATGTGTATTGAAGGTAGCATGCTTTTCTGCAATATGTGAACGAAACCAGTTCTGTTACAAGTCATTTTGTACAAAGACATCCTAAATTTATAAGATGTAAATAATACTTCTTTCTTTTATCGTTTTGAGACTCATTTTGAGACTCATTATTGCAGATTTAATGAGATCTACAGCTAGGATATAAAGTTTTAACTTGAATAAAGTGTGTTTCCTTTTCTTATCTTGATATTGGGGTGACTTGGTTGTGAAAATTGTAAACATAAGAGATTTCAATATATAAAGGAAATATTTTTGTAAATTTTCTTGGAAGTTTTTTATACCTTTAAAAATGTGCTGGGCATTTCTGTGTTCCAAATCCAAGGCGTGTTGGACAAATGCGAACATGCCTGTCCGTTATGTTTATCCACATTTTTTGTCTCGTACCCATTGTGTACAAGGTCCATAAATTTAAGCCGTTCAAATTATCTCAAATATATGACTTCAAGTATTTGCATGAGAATCCATGTAGACATTCATGAAAGATTGAACATTCTCCCTCAAAAATCCACTACATTAATTTCAGTAGGCTTTTGTGTTGCTTCGCCTGCGGGTATTCATTTAAGAAATAGAACTATATATGGTAGAAAAATGACTTCATGAATTTCAATAAAGTGCTGTTTTCATCAATTTCAATTGGTTTATCCAGATTTGCTCATAGATTTGCTCATAGATTTGCTCATAGAATTTCCCTCTTATTTTGATATGGAGGTACATTTAGCTTCCATGCCTGTTTCTTAATGACTTTAAATTTTGTTTTGTGCATAATATACATGTACCTGGTATATATATATTTTTTAATCAACTGTATTTTATTATAGAAAGCGGAAACACATAACATTAATGAATAAATTCTCCCTTTTCTGCATTTAAAACAAAACCCAAAGTCAGTTGAAACCACGATAATGTTTGGCAAGTGATAGAGATCCATAATATCTTGGTACAGACCTAGAAAGACGTTAACTTTGTGTTAAAAGATATGAGTTAACGCCCTTTTGTCTCCTAAAGGCAATATGTCTTTTTTTGAATAATTCTTTAAAATTGACTCTGGATGGATGGCTTCCATTTGGTCCTTTCCATTTTTTTGTTTAAACTCATTTATTAAAATTCCTTGGTATTTAAACTTTTGGTGCAAGTGGAGGGTATTGTGTCCTTTTTTACAGTGTATTTTCATTGAAATGCATCAAATATATAATAAAACAAACTCATAAGTAGAAGGATTTAAATGCAAAATTGAGATACATGTACTTGGGCGTGTAATGTATTACAGTCAAACTTGTCTACAGCGACCGCCCAAGGGAAACACAAAAAGTGGTCTTTGTAGACAGGTTCCTTTAGTACATGTTTCAATGAGAAACTCTTTTCAAGGGAAACAAAAAATATGCTAGTTGTAGACAGGTGGTCTTTAAAGCAGGTTTGACTGTATAATTGTAATGAAAGTAGTTTCATTGAATGACTCGATTTTTGGGGGATCAATTTTGTGTCTTATATATCTTATGGAGTTGTCAAAGCAGTTCATCTGCAACTTGAAAAAATAAAAATGGGTGAATAGTAGCTTTATCTTCAATCATGGGGCTTCTTGAACTGATCGGAAATGCAACAAAAAAAAAAAAAAAATGTTTGGAAGCTTTGTGGAAAATAATGCAGTGCAGAAAATAATAATTATCAATTTCAATTCAATGATTACTTTCCGACTATGTCACTAATATTTGATAATTTAGATTAATATGATCAGATTTTGCTTTGAAAATGTTTATTGCCATATTGTAATTTTATTTGTTTTAACAATTTATTCTGTCAGATGATATATGTACATAAAATGCAATAACATTTCTCACTTATGTGTTTTATTTTATTTTAGAGTAAGATGATTCTCT